>JAAAKG020139301.1:0-34751 GCA_010014905.2 Druon quercuslanigerum
TTTTTTCAAACTGTACTAAATGCCCAGGAACTGATAATGCTATAAATAAATTTAATCTATTTCTTGATAATAATGAAATTGATGAAATTACATACAGACAATGTAAAAGTACTGATAGGCAAGAAAAAGTTTAGCACCCGAATCGCTATTATATTTTATTTCCAAATTTTTAGAACTTCTTTAATAAAATATCTTTATATACTCGACTGTGCAATAATAAGTAATAATTATAGCTTTAATTGTATCGACATATTAATAACGAAATGATTAGATATTTTCCATTTAAATATATGATGCATTTTTTCGTAATTCGTTTTTTATAAATATTTTAATTTAATTAATCTACTTGAAATTGAAGATGTTTGAAATCGGTGTTGGGGATTAACTATTTATAGTAAATACTTCATAAAAAAATGCATACACTTGAATTTAATAATCAAGTGGAAAATGGGGGGTCCACTTGACGTGATTATACTCTTTGAGAACTTTTTCTTTGGAAAAAAATTACTACATAATTATTTTACTGCATTCAAAAACTTTTAGGAAGGACCAGTTGATCAGAAACAGGTTTGAAAAGAGGTAAGAAGTTAGACATTAAAACAGAGATAATGGGAGACAAACGCAGAGTCAGTTATCTAGTTTTAAATGACCAATCTTGATATAACCAGGCATGAGATTGTCCACAAAAAGGTGGGCAGGCCCTAGGCAGGTGACCCGGGGGGGGGGGGGTACAAATTTGATTAGAGAAGAAATTTGTTTATAAAATTTTCTTAACGGAGACTATTTATTAATAATATTAAATTAATATAATGTACAAAAGCTCTTTAAAATAACTTGAAGCATGGCACAGAAGGATTTTTGAGGCACAAAAGTACGTAAAACGTAACTGTCTATTATTTGAAAAGACTCCACAATAATACATCGTCAGGATCATATTTTAACTTCTTTCTTACTTTCGACTCAGAGGAAATCGCTGAATGGTGTCCCGCAGCAATCCAGTTCTTAACATAAGGAGCTGGTGAAAAATCATGGGCGGGTGGTCCATTCGCTTTGATGAAAAGCAACGCTGCTAGTCTTTTTATACCGAGCCTACATCGATCAGTCGTCATGATAAGATTCATAGCGCTGAAGCCGCGTTCACAATCAGCAGAAGAAATTGGGATGCACTCTGTTGCAACGATGAGAGGCTGCAGTAGAAAAGGCGTAGTTTTTCCACCATTTCCCACAAATTCTCTGAATCCTCTAATTGATTCTCTGTCACTAATAGAGAATCGGTTAGCAAGCCGCGTGATATTCTCTTCTGCAAAAAGTGCATTTTTTATCTCCGTCTCTGACCAAGTAGAAGGATCTAATACTTGCAAATCCTTTAGCAGTAAAGTATAATCCTGCTGACATGCATCCTGTCGTACAAGAGCATTTTTAGCAGCTTTGGTTTGAGATTTACTAGATTTAGTCTGATGAGATGCTTGCGTTGTGACGAGTCTGGAACGCACATTGGTTGCCAAAGATTCGTAAAATTGATTGGGATCAATTTTCGGATTGCACTTTTGTCCTGAGTGAAGCTGTATGCCTGCGAACGAGCCCTGCTCGATTGCTTTATTAGCTATCTTCGCATACTGACCAGGATTTTTTTTTCTTGCTTCAAAAATAGCGATTTGTCTAACGAGAAGATTGTGTGCTGAAACAAGTGTCGTGCTCTTTTGCTGAAACATGAGTGATAATTCTGACAATTCAACAAGAGCATCGTACATTAAGGCCAAATTGTGAACAAATTCGTGAGACGATATACGTGCAGCTAGCCCGCGGAACGTAGCACTCTCTTTAGAATTGTTTCTGTTAGACTCAGCTGAGAAGTGTGCATGCAGCGCAGGATATGATTTCCATACAGCTCTAACTGTGCGAACGCTCGATGCTACCCAGCGGGTATTCAATATTTTTCCGATTGTCAGAAGTTGAACGCAGAGGTCGGAAGCAATGCTTTTTAATGCACGCATATTTTTAGGCGAAGCATGGTAAATTGAGTAAAGTTTATCCATAAAAATCCTGAAATGGTTGACTTCAGCCACTGCATTAATAGTATCATCGACAGCCAACTCGAGACGATGAGCACTGCAGTGCCATACTATAAGATTTGGAAACAATTCCCGAAGAAGCGTCCCAAGACCAGATTTCCATCCTAACATAGTAGATGCTCCGTCTGATACAAAACCCACAAAAATCTCTCTTAGCAAGACTTTGCTAATTCCATGAGATTTTAGACATTCCAGTAGCAGGGTTTTTAGACCCTCTGCAGACGCATCACTCACCTCTACCAAATCAAATTGCACAGTTTGATTTTTATCGCCGGCAAAGTTCCCTTTCAAGTAAATGTTCATAGTCGATATTTTACTTTCAGTTTCGCTTTCGTCCAAAATAATGGAGATTTTTGGTTTCTTTTCTTTCAATATGTTCACTAATTTCTTCCTCATCTCATTGCCAATAAAGTCTGTTATATTCGCACAAGAAAAACGAGAATGAAGGATTCTTCCAAAATCAACTCCATTTGCTCTTTGCAAATCTATTTCGTTTTCAAAGTCAGAAAAACTCTGGCAGTTTTTTGCCTGTTTATATGCGGTCCGAAAAACTCTTTCTGTTGTGCTGTGAATACTTTTTGTTTCCTCGAGCACATAAGCTTCCAAGGTTTTCTTTCTTTGTTCTTCCAAAATCTGTAGCGCTATTTTATGGGATTGAGAATCTCTATGTCTATAGACTTTGTTGCGCAGTCGCTTTTGAAGCTGTGCTTTGTCCCCTGTACCACTTAATTTGGAACCTTGAACCCATTCCGTAGAAATTTTACATCCGTTAATTGTCCACGGGCCCAAATTTGAGATTTCAGAACAAGTCGAACACTTCATTCGTTTTTTCTCCAGAATCAGCCAAGGGTTATCACGTTTAAAGTCAATTGCCTGCCGCTCAGTCCAGCCGTCAGGGATGTGCTCTTTTTGTTCGAAGTTGGCATTAGCTTGAGTATCATCAAAATTCGCAACCTTTTCTTCATTAGCGCAATCAATTTCGGTATAAGTAGTAGGAATTCTAGATGGACTACCCACAACATTCCCACTCGTGTTACTTTTTTTGCCTCCAACGACTCCACCATTATCCTATCAAAAAAACACGCATGTAGTCTTACGAAGGTAAAAATTTAACGAATTTTTTTAAGTAACGTGTAAAAGTGCAGTTGCTCTCAACTACTGAATGTTTATGCTTTTAAAATAACTTTACAAAAATTTAAAAAAAACAGCCAAGACCTATTTCATGGCACTTTCAAAATTGTGACTACAGCATTTTTATTTATAGATTTATGATTTTATTTTATTCTGATTTTCAAAAATAAAACTCCTAACTAGGGTGAAGGAACCAATTACCGAGGGTGCACCAATTACCGAGGATGGACAGATATTTTTTACGATAAATAGCGAATTATAATTAAAATTATATTAATATTATCATAATGCAGGTAACCTATTCTGCAAAACTCTTTAAAAACCCATATTTTTAGAAGAGAAATTCATTCCGAGTTTCATATCTGTAATAAAGTTCCTCATGAAATTGACAGAAATTCGCCATTCGCTTTAAACTGTAGGAGTTTTCATTTGTAAGAAAGAGGATAGCAAATTTTGAGTTTGCCTATTGCCTCGGCAATTAGTTCCTTTAGCCTATTTAATTGAAAAAAGACATTGAATCCTGAGAAAATAAAGAGCCCATACCGTTTTTATATATGACGTACATTAAACTGTCATCCTTGGGTCGTGATTAAATAGAATTTATAGGTTTTTTTAATAAAACAAAAATGTGTTTTGTTTACATTTAGCTGTAGAAATAAACCGAACCGACTTGATGAAAAAAATTTCTTTTTAAGACGAATTTTGAAGCAATTTTAAAGAATATATTTTTAAAAATCTTTCTGTTAGAAATTACACTTGAATTTTCTCGACGTTTAGGAATCAGGAGATATTTGAATAACGGTTAATCATACCATACAAATACAAAAACAAAACAAAATATCCACAAACTTAACCTCACTTACCGAATTAATAATGCTGTCACTAAGAATATTAGACGAAGAAGACACTTCAGGCATGCCAGGATTATTACTATTATTAGGCAGTGATCGTCGTGTAAGAAAACTGGTTAATTTACTTTGCGTCTTTGGCATTTTAGTTTCGTTAATTATACCATTAAACATACGATTTTACTATGCATACTGCAGTCTCCGATCAAAACAAACCGAACGTAGGCATGTTCGGTCCGCAAGATCGAGTAGGTATCGATAATCGATCTATCGTTTATTTTAAACTAAACAATTAGAACAATGCACTTTAGAAACGAGGCCCAAAATTTAATTTTTATATCCACTAAGTAGTTTAAGAACACATTCCACGAGTTTTTAAATTTTAGAAATGGTGAATTAAAAGAATTTACTACAAAAAAAACTTATAGCTCTGGAAAAAGAGGTAGGCAGGCCCGGCCTACCCTGGAAAAAAGGTAGGTAGGCCGGGCCTCAATGGCCTCCATGCAATCTCAAGCCTGATAAGGAGCCTTAATCGTTTTAACGGGATTTCAAGAGCTTATGGACGATGCTTATGGAATTTAATGGATTAATTTAAAGGAAGGAGGAGACCTGCTGTAAGCCTACAAAAGGCTTATTAAAATTGGACGCTCCCTAATCATTTCATGATATAGTCTAGGGGTAAGGGGAGGTTTCGTAGTCGATGGAGGTCTCATGGAACACCAAAGCTTTCTAGACGTATTTTGACCTCCTGAATTCAAATTTGCAGGATGTTTACTCGTCCGCGGCGATTTTCAAAAGGTATTAACAAATTAATTGTTTCAACAGCCACAAATTTTTTGCTTTGGATTTTAAGCATGCAAGTGGTATATCAAATGGTTCCTTATTTATCAAAGAATACGTGGCTTTTTTAAAATTGAAAGAATCTTGAATAGAACCAATGATATTACTACAGTTTTTAAAAATTTCAAAAATGCCGATTAGAAACAAAGAAATCGTTAATTAACTGTTAAAAAAACGAGTGGAGTTGCGGAAATCAATTGTTTAAATGACGTCACCTTTTTTCTATGCAGGTCACGATCACTGGACGCAGATAAATCAATTCGTAATTTAATAACAAATGCAATTCTTTTTCAAATTTGAAAAAATCTCAGTTAGAACCAGAGATATGGTTAGTTCAATGAAAAAGCGAACTTTGATGGAAATCAACTTCACGCGCTTGGTAAGTCGTCGCGGGTTGGCTTGGCTAGCGCGATCTCAGTCCTCGCGCGCAACCATGATTTCCGCAAATCCACTCTTTTTATATCAGTTAATTAACGATTTCTTTGTTTCTCATCAGTATTTTTAAAATTTTCAAAAACTGTAGTATTTTTGATAAAATGGAAAATGCGTCTGCACTTCGCCAGTGTCCGTGGCTTAATTAGAAAAAAATTAACAGCCTGATAAACAATAAAATATAACGTCTACAAGTTTTTTTTTTTTTTTTTTGCAATATCATTGGTTCTATCCAAGATTTTTTCAATTTGAAAAAACCCACGTATTCTTTGATAAATAAGGAACTATTTGATATACCACTTGCATGCTTAAAATCCAAAGCAAAACATTTGTGGCTGTTGAAACAATTAATTTGTTAATAACTTTTGAAAATCGCCGCGCACGAGTAAACCTTGCAAATTTGGATTCAGGAGGTCGAAATACGTCGAGAAAGCTTTGGTGTTCCATGAGCCTTTTATCGGCCACGAAACCCTCCTGGTCCCTAGACTAATATACCATACCGGATCAGAGCAGTGTCCATTTGAGCGCCGTCTACCTGGTAGCTTTACCCCCTCTAACCCCTCTACCCAATTTCCCCTCTTGTACCTGTGGGATCGCCAGACGCTGTCACTGATCGTCGTCACACAATGTAACTGATATACTATATTAACTTTGCAATTCGTAATTTAGACATATTATATTCAGTAACTACGTTTTTTGGCGATTCCAGAGATATGCTAATTGCCTTAACAAGCTGAAAATTGTAATAAGTGCGATATGTTATTTGGTGTCATACTTTAAACATTACAATTGTTGGTTTCCAGGTTGATATATAGGTTCACCGAAATTAAACGAAAATAGTTAAAAATATTTTTATTATCAAAAAATTTTAAACAGGAAGAATGCAATAAATAAACTGCTCCTATTCAGAAAGAAATTATAGCTAAATGAAATGGATTTTAGTTTATGTTAATACATTGTACCCGAAAATTCCGAAACTTGTAACTTTTAGGACTCAGACTTAAATGATAAGAAAATATTAAAATATCGCTTCTATAAATTAGGTTTAGAATTACCATAATAAAATATTTAGAATTTCAAAACAGCATTATTTCGCTACTATTTTTCAAAATGCATGACACCATAAACACTATTTTTGATCTCTGAAGTAAGTGTCGAACCCTGAACTTGTAAATAATAAAAAAAATTTCTACGGTACGTTACGAATTCAATAAATCCGACCTTTTTTGAAACTTAAAAAATTGTTAGTCACCAAGAATCAATATTTGAAATGGAAATGTTTTAAATTCAAATATTATAAATTATTTGCTTTAAATTTTAAGCGTACACAATTGTATGGTTCTTTAAATTCTTCGAATTCGTATAATTTTAAATTGAAAGACTCAATACTTGCACATGTTTTAATTTCAAAGGTTTGTAAATAAACAATTTTTAATTAAATGCATCCAGAATGAACTCAAAATAATGGTAAATTAAGACAATGATTTCTCTAATTCAAGCCATAAGAATGAGAAGCTTTCAAAACTAGGTTTTAAAAATTGGATTATTTTTCATTTGAAAATGTTTAAAAATATTGAATATTTCAAAAGAAATTAAAAAACACATTTAAAATTGAAAGAATTTAAACTGTGCAATGCCAAAAATTGGAATCAGACATAGCATCCTTATCGCACTTTTTCTAATTTTTAACTCATTGAGGCAAGTAACATATTGTTGAAATCACCAAAAAACGTAGATTTCGAATATAAAATTTCTCAATTACAAATTAAAAAAAAAACAGATGAGCCGTCGTGGGATGCCTGACAGAAGTGAGAATTTCATTTGATGTAAATTGAAGTAAGTTTCCTTCTAACTCTTCTAACTGGCGGTGTTGGGCAACAAACCCGAGAGAGTGCCGCTACGGAAGTAAACGTTTTTGCTTGTTTACGCCGTAGTGGTCACTGCACACTCCCCGCAGCTCCTTTTACTCCTACCTGTGGCTCGGCGTCGATTCTCGGAAGGGGTATATCCGCGGGCGTTTTATCCGCATTTGACTGTACATATATAATATACCAGGTGATTTTTTTTAACTTGAAACTTTCAAATATCTCGAAAAATAGGCACTGTATGAAAAAATGTTATAAATCAAAATTTAATCACTCTGAGGAGTACATACACTGATGTTAAAATAAGTTCTCCTACACCACGCTCAGGAGGCGGTGTGGGGGAACCGATTTTAACATCAGTGTAGGCACTCCTCAGAGTGATTAAATTTTGATACATAACATTTTTTCATCGAGTGCCTATTTTTCGATATATTTGAAAGTTTCAAGTTTAAAAAATCACCCTGTATATGAGTGGACAAAGCAAAGGACAGGTAGATAAGGGGAGCGTCACCCTGGAAGCGTTACTCTCGAAGCGTCTTGCGAGTTCACACAGTGCCATAAAAAGTTATCTGTTCCAAAATGTTATGTTCCTTACTTTATTCCTCATTATTACAAAGAACACTCCTGCCGCCAAGGTTTGGTAACAGCGTCTGACGATCCCTCAACTACACAAGGGGGCGGTTAAATGAGCATCACCCCGGACCAAAGAATCCAATTTCGGGTTGTAGCCCTAAAAAGTTCTTTTTTTTAAGGTTCCGGGGTGCCGGTTGGGTCAGCAGCAGTGGCCTTGTTGTTCCTTTTTCTTCACCCACTTCTGGAAGTGGTGACTGGACATCCAAGGCGAAGGTGGCTCCTAGTAAGTGGAGGCACTTAGCATACGTGTAGAGGTTATTCAACCCGTCAGTGTATAGTTGTATTATCCTGTATAGCAGCACCGAGTAACGGTTTGGACTCGAACCTCGTTGAAGAACGTACAAAGGTGTACCCATAGGCATTCAGTCAGCCGTGCAGTTGAAAGATCGTCTTCTTCTTCTTCGCTCGAAGCCGGTACGAGCTACGCGACCCTTAGATCGGTATCGCACACAAGTCACGATTTTCCACCATAAAAGTAGTATATCGTATATCAATTTCCGCTATCGCGACCGCGAGTTCAGCCTTGACATTGTGTCAAAGAAATCCCTTCGTCGGTTTGCCGTTTCCGTTTCCGGAAATCGCGGTTCCCTCTTTTATATTGTCCTTCTGTCCCTTCCGTGTGCCATTTTCTTTTTTTTGTTTTATAAAGAAAAGTGAAAAACGGGGTCGGTTCGGTAGTGAGTGAATAAATGGTTTTCTGAATTTACTGGGTATTTTACAGGTGAGTTTGCGCATGGGAAGGATTCTATGTTGATAATAAAATTTAAATAAATAGTACGAGAAAGTGTATTTGTGAATTCATGAATTGATCAATGTGGTTTGATGTGATTTGCGCTTTGTTTTATTATTTTGAAGGGTTACGTAGGCAAATCCTGTAAAAAAGAAAGGGGAAATTCATAAGTCAATTGGCAGTGACCTACAAAACAGAATAATTATTTTCAATTTGTAAATTTATTTAATCACTTTAGGTACAATAATATAAGATAAAAAATTGGTTGACTTATAGATACGTAGCTTAATAATATTAAACTTTACCCAAAACAGTTAAGAATTGTGAAAATAGCTTTTAATTTTTCGTGGAGAATTTGAAATTGGATTATAAAAAGGATTAGTTGTTTGTTTACAAAAATTAATTTTTTTAATAAATCTATTCACTTGCTTGTAATATCTGTAAATTTGAACAATTTGAAGCATCCATTAGTTAGTTATCATGGCTACCTTTAAAAAATGAAGCACAGGAAGAAACGGTTTAAATTTTTGGGAGTTTTATAATGTCATCACCTGAAGAAATTTAAATTCACTGGTATTTTCCGTAATTTTCAAGATTTTTACATTGCACTTGGCTTAAAAAACTTATTAAGGATTGTAGAATGATGCACATCAAAATCTAAAAATTAACGTATGCTACATAGACCTTAATATTACACCTTAATAATAAGAGAGATTTACCTTATTTTTCAGAAAGATAATGAATAAAACTTTTAAAGCTAGATAAAGAGTTTTGAAAGAATTTTCATTGGTAAAAATATTCTTATTGTTTAAATTAAAAATTTAAAAAAAAATATGAGAGAAATGGATTTGTGTTCGAAAACTATAATTAATACCATTTTTATATTTTCATATTGTTTAGTTTTTTTTAAATATTCATTAAATAAGTTTTAATTTGAGTACTACTAAAAATATTTTATTTTTATACAGTGCTACTAATTCCTAACCAATCGAATCGAAATCACTATCAATATGGCTAATGTTTTTTAGGACTTCACAGCATGTCGCAAAATTATAAAAATATCCAAGCAATCTAATTTAAAGAGTTGAAACATAGCGAAATTGTTTATTAAAATTGATTTGTATTTATAGATTCTGATTCACTTTTCTTTTTGAAATTTCACTTATATTTTTACTAATAAAGATAATTATATACATGAAAGAATTCAGAGTATTAATGGAGAAAACTTGATTAACTTAGTTTTATATGTACTGATTTTTTGCGAAATATGTGCGATTTATTTTATTGTATATCATAGAAATTAAAAGTTATTTGAATTTTAATGAGGATTCTCAACTTGACGAGTATATTAACTTAATTTTATGAGTTAAATTATATAATGGTCTTTGTTTAACGTTCGCCTCTTTATAATTTCGTAATTTCTTCTGTTAGAAATGAATTATTTGCTACATAAGAATAAATTTGAATACAAATGGGACTTAATGAAAGGATAAGAAACATATAAATGAATAGGGCTTATCTTCTTAATTAGTTAATTAAATTAAATTATCTTCTAATCGCGCTTATTATTCTAACATTAGCCAGGTATCAATTCATTAAACAAAGCAGTAATGAAAATACATCTCAATTACTCAAATCGTTCTATCTAATTTATATTTGAATTCAAATACAATAATTTATTATTTAATTTTTGTTAATCTGAAATATTAAAATTTATTAATAATATAAAGTCATATTGATCACCAAATGAATTAGTTCAACTTCATTAAAAATTCGTCAAATTTTTCACTGCTGCATTCAGGTATAATTGAACTAATTATCTGTAAAATACCACTAACCTTCAGACAAATTTTAATAAATAAATTGGTAAGCTTTTGTTCTCTAAATCTGCAAAATTTAAAAAAAAAATTTAGTGGTTTTTCATTGACATATTATTTAATTTTGACTCAGTTTTAATGCAAGAAATCAACCAAGGATTTGACTAACAATAAACATCACTTCTTAACTAATTCTAATTAAAATGTAACTAATTCAGATTTAAAAATTTAGATTCTTACCAAAACGTAAGATAGCTTACCGAAAGCTTAATTCCAGAAAGTTGATAAATAAAACGATTTATTATTTTAACCAAAAAATATTATATGATAAACGTTTAACTTTAAAACAACTGAAAAATGTCCATTTTTTGATAATTCTATTTTTGATCAAATTAGAGACTTGGACTTTATTCAAAATTAATCCAGGATTTGCATAATAAATTTATCGAAAAATTTAATGATTTAATATAAAAGAAGATATTTGTTGATGTTTCAATTTTTTATTAGCTATGTACCGTAAGACGGGACTGAGCGAAACATTGTTTTAGGTTTTTCATAATATTTTACCACAAGGAATTAAAATCAAATATGTATGCTATAAATTTATAATGCCTTAATCTTCTTTTCCAATATGCTCAAGTTAAAACATTTAATTCAGCGATGAGTAACTACTTATTGCAGTCCCAAGTGTGTCCGTATATACCCCTCAGTATGTTTTTTATTCCTCCACTTCCGATAAAAGGACAAAACCTACTTTTCAGCAATATTACGTCGCAGATTGTTATAAATTAAAGCATTTATCGTTATTTTAGAGTATATTAAAGAAATATAATAAGTTCAATATGAAAAACTTGTTCATTTTCAGTAAAAGCATAGTTTTATATGTGGTGTTTTACACATAGACTTGTAAATATAAGGGCACGAATTAAAAAAGTAATCCTGGCGATATTAGTAAACAATGTAATGATTTAATTTGAGTATTATAATAGCTCACCATTTCTTGGCTTAGCCCCATTTGACGGCATTTCCTTTAAACTAACAAAAATTTTAATGAAAATTTGAGATACGTATTCAATACAAAAGATATTGTCTGAGAAAAAATAAATATCTTCGTCTCCGAAACACATTATTTATTTTGTTGGAATTTCAAATCAGTTACTTATTTTTGTGGATCAGTTTTTCTACTTTTTATTTCCTTGATATTTTGTCTAAGAAAAAAGTTCATGAGGAAAAATTAAAATACAGAATTTCTATAACATAATACATATAATGAAAATACTTCATGTCCAGTTATATGACTTGAATATTCAAATATGCTTGAGTACCTTCATTCCATATTTCAAGAAATATAATAATAAATTAAATTAAATTAAAATCCTGCTACAAAAAACTTCCTCCTTTACATCCGTTTTCTTATATAAGAAGAACTTACTGGAATGCTGAAGCGAAATGAAAAAAAACTTCCATTTGTTATTTGTTCTCGGATGACCCGATTTCACCCGCTTGCGCTTGTTTGTTTGTTTCTATTCTAGCCGCGGGGATTCGACATAAATTTTTTATTCGCGCGTGCTTGCTCTCACACTTTGATCACTAATAATACACTATGGTCCCAAAACATAAAAGCCGGAACGAGATGCAAACAATTATGTAGGATAACTGACCCGGATGGTTAGGATAGGATGAGTATAGGATAGGATGAGTGTAGGATGAGGCTACGATGAGTCGTGTTTACTCGGGTATTCTTAAACATCAAGTCGTATAAATTTGCAAAATATAGAAGTTTATTACCCCTGACGTATTTGTTCCGCATGCAATCAGCGTACCGGAAACGACGGATTATTGTGCACGAAATTCTCCGCGCGACTTATGGATCATTATGCAATTATTAAATGCTGCCCTTTCGTGCTTTGAATTTTAAGAAATCTATGATTCTTTTATTCAAATTTATTTGCTTAATTATTATCTTTTCAATTTAAACAGCAACATTTATCGCTGTGACTATGTGTACTGAAATTCCAGTACAAATATCCGGATTTTTTGGATTCCATCAAATGGGGTCTAGAACTAGTTAGAGCATTGATAAAGCCCTTATTGGTTTTAGATTTTGGTTTTTAGATTTTTAAGTAATTTTACATATTAATTCAGGAATGACAGAATTTACCCCACATGTCTCAAATTATCCCGTTTGACGGTAAACTTAGAAACTGTCAAAATGTATTTAAAATTCAAGGATCAGGGTAGATGTTTTTGTGATTTTAAAAATTTTATGCTTTCTATGTCTTATTAATTATTATAAGGATTCAGCGATGCGAGGAGGTAGACGGTATGCTTTCGTTGCGCCTATACAATTTACAATTTTAGGCGTGAATTTGTGAATAATTTAAAATGGGAATTCAAAAATCTAATAACGTGAGGATAAGGACAATTTTTTGTTATGATACTTTGTTTTCTAAAACTGGTATTTTTTCATTATATTATGCCCTATAACGTTAGCGTCGTTTAAAAGTTAATGTTTGGAAATTTTTATATTTTCACTCCCAAATTTTATCGAATCCAAATAAACGCTTTTTTTTATTCTGGAAAAAATTAATATTAAGTGGTTGTGCCAAACTCATAACGTGAAAATTTTATAATTTTTTTATTGACTACCTCTTTTCTAAGAAAATATTCATATAAGCAATAAGAAAAAGTCGCAAAAGCCAATTTTTTACTTATAAATTTTTTTGGGCCCCTTAAAACAGGCCTATGTGGGTGGAATTCAAAAAGTAATTTTTGATTTTGTATTGATATATTAAGTAATATTTAAGATTTTGTACAAAAGTTATTAGTTTTTTTCTAATGAGATATACGTTTTAAACATTATGGGTTTTCCAGTTTCCCCAAATATCAATTTTTTAAAAACAAAAAATACTTGATTATATTTTTGTGGAGTTAAAAAAATTTTGAGAAGGGGGGGGGGGTAGAGCATACAAATTAAAAAAAAATTTATAATGCGTTTTTGAAACACACTACTATAACGTACTAGGAAACGTATTTTGTTACGTAGTTGTTTTCAAACATTTATTTTGATTTTTAACCGTGGTATTTTTAAGGTAGCTTGTCCAAAATTGGTCGTTTTTGGTTCTTCGATTTTTTTCTAAGAATTTTGATATTAGAGTTTGGTTTTGGAGATTAATTATAAATTTAGATTTCAAATTAATCTAAATTGAATTTCATCATTTGGGTCCCAACAATATTATTATATTTCGAATAGATGGCAAAAAAATATTTGCAAAATAAGACATAATGATAAAAAACTATTTAGTTATAGCATTTTAGAATATCAGAAGCAATTTTTATGTAACTTAAAGTCAATAAAGATAAAGAAAATTAATGTCACGATTACTGAGAGATTCACCATAGGTGAAATTTTAAAAAGACAAAAAAAAGCTCTAAAAAATTTTTAATAATTTTTATAGAGATCATATTTCGCAAACAGAGATTTCATTTTATTTCTTTGATAGTAAATTACTTTAATCTAATTTTATAAAAAAACTTTTCACTCGTACTATAGAAATTTAAAAAATGCAGAAATGCAGTTTGCAAGTTATTCGGATAAAGATAGTTATATTGTATAAAATATACTTATCATTTCTTTAACAAAGCTTTGAAATAATATCTATTGCTTAGCGTGTTTAAATTAAATTTTTAAACCTAATTTATGTATTCATTTTTAATCAAAATCAGTGATCTGTTATCAGAAACAATAAAAATATGATTCAAAATGTGTTATATGTGAATTATATGTGAAGATTATGTGAATTATATGTGAATAAAAATTTTAAAAATCACAAATGTGTTATACTCTTTCAGTAATATAATATAATGAAATTGACGCCCCGTTGGCGTCGACATTCCTTTAATTAAACTAACAAAGAAAATCTGTAGAATTAATTCAAGGCCTAATTTGATTTTACTCATTTTGCTAGTTAGTTAGAAAAAATAGTATAATCCTCCTTGTTTCTTACTAGTTTTTTTTGCAGTGTAACACAGTTATTATTTAAGCACAGTTATCCTTGTTAAATTAAATTGTATCTTGATTCAGGGCTTTTCCAGAATCTAAAAATATGAAAAAAATTAAATTTGCTTTACTTTTAATTGCAAAACTTTATACAAGAAATTTTTATTTCGATGTCATAGTTTCTTTTACCATTGGTAGGTATAAATGTTCCAGATGTTATTTTTTTTTGGTCTACTGGTATGTATTAATACTTTTGAAGTATATATACTTTTTAGTTTGTTGAAAAATATTCTCCAACTCTGCTGGGATTCGAACCCAGGTCATCAGATTGCCGGTCTGGTGCTATAACCGACTAAATTACGCAGAGGACGAGCTTTATTTTCACAGACCCTTAAAAGAGAATCTCGATGAAATTCATAATTTTGATACTTGTGAGTGATTTCAATCTTATAACACGATTTAATTTCGAAAATATAGTTTTTTATCAGTGATAGATATAGTTGTTCTACGAGATCGACAACCTGAAGACCTGGGTTCGGATCCCAGCAGAGTTCGAGATAATTTTCTCACAGTGTGAAAGATACATTAATATTTTAAAAGTATTAATGCATACCATTAGATCAAGAAAACTGAATATTGATACAAATTATAAAGGAATAATTTCATTTAAGCGTCAAGTTTGAAATATTCGAAATCAGGAAAACCCTTTATAAAAGTGTTTGTTTCGTGACTATTAGGCTATGATCATAAAATGTATTACGTTAAGCATTGGTGTATGTTATATATGAATGATATTAGTTACTTAATATTATATGTTCTTTGGATCAGGAAATAATTTATGAATACGACGCTTATAAAATGAGATCTTCAGTCTGATGACCTATACCGTTACTGGACACAAATATGAACGAAAAAATGTAACGGTAAAAACTTATGACTTCGGATCCAACTGGATATTGACAAACATCAAATGTGTTAATGCTGAGTCATTATATGAGACTATGATACTCATTTGAATATTTTAGTGCCGTAATCCTAAGATTATCGAGCTCTGAAATTCAGTCAAATCGTATAATACTGTTATACAACAGTACCTAATCTCATTTCATAAAATGAAATTTTTGATAGAAAAATAATATTGATAGAATAATTTAGTTTTTAAAATAAAACTGTTAGTGATAAAATGGTTATATTACACTAAAAATTGCACAAAATATATTTATTTGATTTCCATCAATGAAAATCTATCCTGAAATTCAAAGATTTATAATAAAATGAATTTTCAATAAAATAGTTCAACCTTCAACAAATTTTCAAATAAATGACATACATTTTCAATCATTGATAAAATAGTGAAATTGACAGTTAAAAAAATTAGATTTTAACCAAAAAAGAACAAATTGAATTAATTAATAAAATATTAATTAAAGAGTAGAATTTTGAACCAAATTATCTAAATTCTAAACAAAAAATATAATATTAGACTTTTTAATAAAAAAGGATTGACTTTAACTCATTTTGATTTTTCCCAGCATTTTAATAAACTGTTATAAAATTTATATTGTCCATGTGTGATATCATATTCTGCATTATATCCCCCTCCTCCTTCGTCCATATATCGTCAAAAAATCTGTTACCCTTCCTCATAACCTAGCTGTTCGACCTAATTTTTTAATAGCTCCAAATTAATTTATAATCTGATAAAAGCTATAGTCTGGGAATCAAATTTTCTGAGTTTGAGAAAAATACGTACGCCGAGAAAGTCAACTCATTCGAAGTTTCACAAATATGCAAAAACCTATGCATAATATTTCATAAAAATATGTTCCATTAAATAGAGCGTATCAGCTTTTCATTCTTTGAAAACCATCTTACAAAGTTTTATTGCAATCGTTTAAATTCATGTAAGAAATTGCTACGCAATTTTTTTTAGCTTTAGTTACAGATGCATAAATAGTTAAATTATGTATTCTTCTCCTTCGGATTTATTATAATTTCTACTTTCAAAGTCTATGCTTGTTTCCAGTATTTAATATGCAGTTAATTATTTTCCACTACTGTTTGTGGTGGTCAAACGAAAACCTAATTTGAATTCTACACAGGTATCGATAATAATCGAACAGTAGGGGTAAATTCAGCATACAAATGATTCAATCATGCGGAACTTTGGTATGCGAAGTAACCACAAACAATGTCCTTCATGCGGAAATGAATTTTTTTTTGAAACCATCATACAATTCTTTGACATCTGGTCTTTATGCACATTTAGGCTTTGTGCAAGACCTATTGCGGAATTTTTATTTTACATGAAAGAGTATCATAGCCATTTTTAATAAAAGATTATGAATATTCTGTTCGTGTTCAGCTCGTAAAAGTTAACAGGAGCATAATACTGTTTATGATTATATTTAAAACAACTTTTGTATTTGAAAAATGTTGGTTAACTTGTAACTGTTCTTGAGAAACCATTTGAGAAATTTCAAAATTTGCATGCGAACAGAACTGGATATGAATTCAGTTCACGTAATTCTGAAACCTCTCCGTCAAAGGTTTCCAATTTCAAAGCATGTAAAAAAACTGAGATCCAAAACCAATATTTTTAATTTTTAGAAGTGTTGAAAAAATGTTTTTAAATTTAAACGTGTTTCAACTTAAAATTCCAAAGAGCAGTTTATAATCTAAAAGCGCTCGAAATTTAGTGTATAAACGTCACGGTTTGGAAATGACAAAATTGTGTTGAAATATTTTCATATGAACAAAACATATGATCATTTCAATTATCATTCAAATTAAGTTTCAAACCAATAAGAAGCTTTTCAAATTAAAAAATATTTAAATTGGTAGAATGTCAACTGCGATTTAGATATGAAAAGAACACATCATAGAAAATATACTTGGGCATCTTTTTCTTCGAAGTAGGCCCGTAAAACAGAATTTTTTCATGACATTCACATGGAACCTTCTTTATAATAATCTTTCACTGCTATGATGAATAAAATATGAACAGTTTTGTTTTAACAATGGTTATTAATTTTTGAGTGAGACATTGTATAAATCATGCGTTCATACCGTCAAGTTCATGGGAAGTCTAGCTAATTTTAAACAAACAAAAACATATAAAAAATTCTTCAGCAATGTATAAATGCGTTTTTTAAGAAAATATTTAGTGAAAATCAATCATCATTAAAAAAATTGGGAAGGTTTTATTTCGGCCACGTGGCTCATTTGGGTGCAAGTATTTGTAAGCTCGGCGTGTGCACGTGAAAATGCATCTTCGAGCGTTAAAAAAATGAGACTATTGATAGCAAAAAATTAAAAAGTGAATTTGTTTAGAAAATGGTTAAAATCATTGAGAAAGAGCATCTAATTTGAATTAATGATAATCATGCAGTATTTTTGCTCATATTTTATGAGAAACAATGAGTATCAATAACTAATCAATCCAACGCACGAAACAATTACTTTCGTTCATTAATTCGTTTATAACATAATACAATTTTTTGTCTTACTACAAAACATTAAACATTATTTCTGTTTAGTTATTATACTAATTTAAGACTTTTGGAACCTTTTGAAATTTAAATTTTGTCAATGACCAAAATAATTACAAATGGCGAGTCACTTGAAAAGTTAAATAAAACCATGTATTTGTTATTAAACAAATTTTTTTTCTTTTTCTGGAATCATTCATAAGCAGGTGCACTCTATGTCTGGAATACTGGAGGGTAGTTAAATTAAAACATTAAAATCCGTCAAAAGTTGAATTGTTAAGTAATTTTTGTCAAAAAGAGAAACTTTTGTAAAAAGTGTTTATTTTATTGTTTCTCGAATGTCACTGTCTTAAAAAATGTTGGGTATTTTTTTATCTATATATTAATTAAAATTTTTTACAAAGATGTGGTTTTTAACTCAGACTAAGGCATTTGATTTTTTTAAATAAAAATGTGGAACTGTTGATTTACTAGTTTTTTTATTTGTTTCAGGGTGAACATGCGGTTGAAGCTGTTGAAGCTCACTACGATCCTGCTTCTTGCAGGATCCAGCGAATCGAGGCCTCAAAAAATCGGTAAGTTAGAACCAAAAAATATTATGTATAGATAGCATGTGAAAAGTTTCAGTCGTGTATTATGTAGGAAGCTGGTATGGATATATTAGAATGTAATCAAAATATTATAAACCTTATAAAAGAAATAGAATTGTTCTATGACCATGTGACAAATTATCTAAATTGAGACAATTTCCCTTTATAATACTTAATTTTTTAAAATAATAATGTTTTAAATCGATTCTCAGCATCTTAAAAGTTAAATTTATAAAATTTCATATAAAAAAATGTGAAATTGTTCCATTCGGAACCTTTTGGTTATCAAATACATGTGAATTTAAGAATGGTTCAATTAAAATGGTTATTACATTTTTGAAATTGAAGCGCCTATATGTTATGGTGTTTCTAAAAAGGCTTTGCTTAAAAAGTGAAAACGCTTTTCAATTTTTAAAAATATGAGTCAATTAATACAGTTTGAATTCTAGAAGAACTCAATCGGAATATTGCAAGTGCTGCCTTAAAAATGAGTAGGCTAAAAACTGAAAAAAATTATATTAATCATTTCATTAATTTCCTTCATCTTAGAAACGAATAAACAAGAAACTATTAAAGACCATCATTTAGAAAATCCATTAGAGTTATAAGAAAACCAGTTTTTATTTTAACTTTTAATTTTAATTTAAAAAATTTTTTAATTTTAAATGGCTTTTTTGGTAGTTAGAGATTTCAATTCGGAAAAAAAAGCAGACTATTTTTTCGGTGCAGATGTACTGGAATATGATAAGCATTTAAAGTTTTCTTAAATGCAAAGAAAAAAAAGAAAACATTTTCTTCACAAAACATTTTTTTAAATGCTTGTCGATCACATTTTTAGCACGTTTTATATCAATCATAATGAAGCCGTTTTCTAACTTAAGTAACCTTTGGATGATTTATTATTGTTACAAATTGTATTGTTTATATATTTAGATATAATTAAAACAGATTTTCAGTGAAATGTATAAAATCTGGTATTACAAAAATCTCTAATAATAAAATCAATTAATAAGTGATCAGATAATAACTATATTATTCAAGATTTTTTAAATCAGGAATAGTTGTACATTTTAACAAAATTTTTTTTTTTTAATAGATCCAAAGAAACAATAAGTATTTTTCAGATTATCTAAATCAATCTTTATTAGTTCTAATTTTTATTATCTTATAAAATTGTGAAAACCTAATTTTTATTTAATGTACGGTGCAGAAAGGTTATTTTGTTGAAATTGTTCCCATGCACAATTTGATTTTTTTCAAGGTTAAAATTATTTTTTTTTTAAACGTTCGTAGCAAAGATTCTTCTCTTTTATCAAAAAATTGAACCAAACCATGAACTTGGAACAATACTAAGTTCATTACTATTAATAATTAAAGATGTAAACTTTACTTTTCAAACAGTAACTTTTATGCCAGTGTGGTAAATATATATGGTTTTCTTCGTTTATATTTCTAAAAGTAATTAATAATATAAAGATTTTTAAAAATATTTCACATATTTTGAAAGTAAGAAATTTAAAAAAATTATCGTGGGCAGAGAAATCATAAGACTCTGATTTTCAATCATTTTTCTTGTCCATTGTTGAAAATTAGAGAAAAGTTTGCTTGATTGATATAAAAGTTAAAATTTTTTGAAATTTCAATCATTTCTTAAAACATCAGGAACTCAGGTAAATGAGTTGATCTACAAGATAAAAAATATAATCTAAATTATTTTAAAAGTAATTTCAGATTTCCCTGAAAAAGAAATAATAGGGTCATCCATTCTTTTAAATTACATTAATTTAGGTACCATATTCCTAAGATTTGAAGTTCAAATATATTGCAATTTTAATTAAAAATTGAAATTTTCAACCAAAAAAGATGAATCTTCAAAAAGGATGGGGTTTCCATTTAAAAAGACGAATGTTAAAAAAGCACTTAAACCAAAAAAAACACAAAGTTAACTTTTGAGTAAATAGTTGAATTTGCAACAAAATATTCAAATTTGACAGTAAATAGTATAATTTTCAACCAAAAGAGACATTTTAATTTAAAAAATGAACGTTCAATCATAAAAGATGTTTTTTCAATCCTAAGGAAAGGATTTTTAATCATTGATTGAAATCATTGATTTGAATCACAAAATATGGCGATTTTACGAATAAGTAGAATTTTCAACAAAATAATTAATTTTTTATCAAAAGAGATGAATTATGGACTAAAAATATGATAGGAGACTTTTGAATTAAGATGATTTAATATCCAATCATAAAAGATTATTTTTTAATCCAGAAAGACAGATTTTCTATCCGAAAAGCCGACTGTTCAAAAAAACATTTTAGTTTTCACAAAAATAATAAAATTTTCACAAAATAGTAAATTTTAATAAAAGAAAACAGGTAAATCTTAAACCAAAGCGTAGCAGTAGACTTTTTAAATAAAGATATATAACACGGGAGCTTATGATACTCTCCAAATTGAAATAAGTTGTTCGTTTTATTTGCAAAACATATAGAATGTCTTTAAATTATATCAATATTATGCCGGATATTATTTATTAATTCTATACATTTAAGTTACTTATCCAATTAATATGTTAAATATATAAAAAGAGCTTTAGCATTTGATCGATCCATCTACATATGTTTTAAATTCTTGAACATATATGGTTCAAAAGAAACATTCATTTTTGAACGACTCATTAACTTTAAAATTTTAAATATAAAATCATCTTCGGCATTTTAATTAAGGTGGTTGGTAACATTAAATTCAATTCCAAACACATATTTTTCTAAGGGTGAAGCGATATTTATTACAAAAGTAATGTGAAAAATTACAGAGTTTAAAAAAAAATTCCTGTGTCTTTTCCGGATTTTCCAGGTGCTCAAGATTTCTGGCTAATTCCCGGTTTTCCCGGTCAGTGGAAAGTCTGAATCTAATCGATGTTCTAAATGATCATTCCAATAATTTTTCATTAATTTCTTGTTACGAACAACAAAATTAATTCAAAGATGAATATAAATTTTCGACTTTATCGAAGTTTTTCACTGAAACATTTTTGGGCCAGCACTTACATTCATCTGATAAATTTCTGTTAGGAGTCCAACTTTATTATTTTACTTATATTTAGGAAAAGTCAAAAAGCGTTTTCACTTTTGAAGAAAAATCTTGTTTTGGAACACCCTAACATATATTGAAAGCTATGTAATTTGAAATCGTACAATTCTCAAAGTAATAGTTTGAAATATATCAGAAAGTTGTTGACACTGTGATCGACCTCAACTTAAGTGAAATCGAAAATCTATTTTGTAGATTGTTTATTACCGCAGTTCCTCACGAAGAAAGAGGAAGAAAATGGTACTCTAAAATTACACCCTAGTGGTCCATAAATAGCATTGAAATTTAGTACCGTTCGCGAAATGATAAGTTGTACGACAATATTATATATTATAGAATCATTATAGTTTGCCTTCAGCGAAAGTCACTTTTGAATGGTCTAATGCTCATATTAGATCATCGTAATACCAGTAGGGAATCTTTCTACTTGAAATTGTAAATATAATATATATCTATTACTCACAAACATGCGTGACTTAGAACATTAGCAATCTATAGTTAAGGAGCTCTTTACAATCTCAGATTATCGACGAAGAGAATGCTATTCGACTGAGGCGAAGAGCTATTTAACTGTGATATTAATATATTTAAAAAAAATATATATATACAAAATTTGATTGTGCATCTTTTTTTTAGGACAAAAAGTTGTAACTATTTTAGTTTAAAAATTAAAGCCAAAAAACTGACTTTTTTGAAAAAGTCGATTTTAATCCGTTTTTCACTTCAACTCGTGCTCTTTCCGTTAGTATTCAGAATTTTTGAATGAAATTTTTACAAAATATACCTTACGGTATCCTTTGATTCATAGAGGAACAGGAATTCAAAATAAAAATTATGAAAAATTTTTATTAATTGTTTTCTGATGCTCGGCGTGAATCGGACTTTGTATCTTCCAGCGTTTCGTTCATCGAGCGAATTTTGAGCAAGCAAAGACTTCTCGTAACAAAAATATAAAAAACACTATGATGAAGTTTTTTGAAAAGTTTTAGATCAAAATAATTAATAGTTTAGAAGTAGCGATGATTTTAGTTAATGACTCCGGGGCTTACCGCCGCCGCCGCCATACCACGATCTCTCGCTAGTGAGTTTTTTCTTATAATATGATAATGATTAAATTTGAGAGTGCATAACAATTTAGCGAAAGTAAGTGGATAAAAGACCCATGAATTATATTAGATTTTAATGTATTTTTCCGGTTTTTTTAGATGTAAATGTAACAAATTAAAATGTTACCTAATGTTTACACCTGTATTTGGATTAACTCGTAAGTGACCTTGAACATTCGCATTGTAAATAAGACTAAGCAAAAGTTCATTGCACTATCTCTAAATCCATTTTCGAGTGCATTTTATAATAAAAATAGATCAGTTAGTCCTTATTCACTGGTTAGATTATATCTGAGTGTAAAAATTATATTGAATCTAGTTTGAATATTTTTTGCTTAATAAAAGTGATTTAATGAGATAAGTGGCGATTTTTCATTTTACATTAAAATGGAAAATATACCGCAAGCTTTTTGAGGTAGAGAACGAAAAGGATACGAAAATATATTGGTGCGAAATTTACGAAAAACTTTCTAAAACAAGGTAAAAGTTTGAATAAATTTTCTACTTAAATCATAAATTGTTACTGTTTATATCATTTCCCAATAAGTTTTTATTATTAGAATATAATAGAATCAAATCATACAAAATAAAATAAATAATATGCAAAAATAATAATATTTTAGCTGATTGTGGTTAAAAAAATTATAAAAGTTAGTAAACAATAATTGAAGAAAAATTAGATAAAAAACTTTAGTTTTACATGGATTTTTAGGGAGAAGAATACATTCAGAATTCGAAGAATCCCGAAAATTCGTTAAAAAAATCAAATTTATGAGTATATTATAAAATAACTTTCATTAAATTGTTATTTACTAAGAGATTTAATTAATGTCGTATTAAAATTAAAAACACTGTAGCGAGCGAACGTTGCGCGGCGGTATGCCTCAGAGTCTCGAAAACTCCTGCGCTGACATTAAGTAAAATCATCATTACTCCTAAACTATTAATTATTTTGATCTAAAACTTTTCAAAAAACTTTATCATAGTTTTCTCCGCGTTTTTGTCACGAGAAGTCTTTACTTGCTCAAAACTCGCTCGATAAACGAAACGCTGGAAGTTACAAAAGTCCGATTCACGCCAAGCAACAGAAAAAAATTAATAAAATTTTTCCATAATTTTAGTTTGAATTCCATTTTCTCTATGAATCGAAGGATACCGTAAGGTATATTTGCTGAAAATGTCATTCAAAAATTCTATAAACTGAGACACAGAGCACGAGATGGAGTGAAAAACGGATTAAAATCAACTTTTTAAAAAAGTAAGTTTTTTGGCTTTAATTTTTAAACTAAAATAGTTACAACTTTTTGTTTTGAGACAAAAAGATGCGCAATCAACCTCCCTTCAACGTCACAAATATTACCCAAAAATAAAACAACTACATTTTTACGTATTATTGTTCATTTTTAGCAATTTCTGTCGTCTTTTTTATACAAATAATTTCTAATTGACAATTTGAATATTTTTTGTGACTTTCTAAATAATGTTTAATTGTTTAAATAAATGAAACTTGTTTAAACAATTATTAATTCCCATAAATGTACAAAATAATTGTATTTTCTGAATAAACTTCAAAAGTTAGCCATTATTTGGAGAAGTAATGTTTTTTAAAAAACATTATGTAATTATTTAAATATGTAAATAGTGCTTATTTACGAAATTTCTAAAAATTGAGTCGAAGTTGACCAATTTCTTGTCAAACTGGAATTGTAGGCCATATTTTGTTAAATATTTACAACATTTTAATGCATTTATTGCAATTCTTAACAAATCTCTATTTGTTAAAACAATTTTTTTGCTCAAGCAGTGTTTTTCGGTAACTTAAAAAAATGAAACAAAATAGAATACATACAATTATTTTTCTGAATGTATAGTGTATATAGAAAATAAATGAAATATTTGTTAATTGTTTTAACAAATATAATTTGTTTCAATAATCATTTTTCCAAAAGTATTTAAAAAATTTTGATTCCTGAATTTTGAGGAATTTTTATTTTGAGGAAATGTGCAGAATTCCTGAAAGTAAAACCAAGAATCCAATGACCCAATTTGGAAAACATTAACTTGGTTGTTGGACATTAGATAGGATTTTAAATTTGATTCTAATCTCATTTATATTTAAAAAAATGTTTAGTTTGTGGAATTAATACATTCTGTTAAAAATATGATTTCGTTGTTTGAACATATTTTATTATTTCAAGCAGTTTTCTATTAAAAAAATGTAGAGCAATAATATAAATATAAATATATATTTTTTGTGTCTTCCAGAATTTCAGAAATTTTTCTGCAATTTTTTACTGCTTTTAGTAAGTACTATTTTGATCCTCATTTGTTTTTATCAAGCAATGAAAGTTTGATATTAATTTAATACCTCTTTCAACAGTAATATTTACTACTGCAATTTCAAAATTGGCTTGTCTTGTGATTTTTATTATTCAAATGTTGATCAATAAATTGTACTAATAGTACAAAGTTAATAAAAATAATGTTTCAATTATTTTAATGATTATTGATTACCTAAAATATAACACTTTTTTCAGAGAAAATGTTGAAACCTTAATCATAATTTCAATTAGAGAATGTACTTTTTTTGTAATAAAATCATGGAAAAGATTATAAAAATATTAAAAATGGAATAATACCCATTTATAATTTAAATATTATTATGACTTTTATGATTTGTACAATATTGCGCCAAAACTATGTAAAGAATCTCTATTACATTGAAAGGAAATTTTCAAAAACAATAGTTAATTGTATGAACAATAACGTAAATATAATTCTTTAAACAAATTATATTTGTTTAAATAATTAAAAATTTCTCAAAACATTTTCTCTATACACTGTACATTCAGAAAAATAATTTTATGTATTGTTTTATTTTTTTTTAAGTTATCGAAAAAAAACTAATTGAGAAAATAAACATGGTTTAAACAAATAGATATTTGTAAAAAATTAGAAGCATTTATCAAAATTTTGTAATTATTCAACAAAAAGTAGCATAGGATACAAGTTTAAGAAAAAATTGGACATCTCTGACTCAATGTTCAGAGATTTGGTAATAAACAATAAATAATTGTTTAAATAATTACATAATGTTTTTTTAAATAACTACTCCAAAAAAATGACCAACTATTGCATTTCAATGAGAAAATACGATTCTTTTTTATATTTTTTGGGAATGAATCATTGTTTAAACAAGTAAAATTTATTTAAACAATTAAAAATTGTTTGGAAAGTCATTAACCTATACTGAAATTGCCTATTAGTGATTATTTGTATATAAAAGACGACAGAAATTGCTAAAAATGAACCATAATACGTAAAACAGTATTTTTATTATTTTTGGGCCATATTCCGGGCAGGGATGGGGGGGGGGGGAGTAAGGGTATATTAAAAATAAAACTTATTATTATGGTTTTCTTTCGTTGATACTTTTCTTCAATCCCTAAAAGTTTGGCACGTTTAGATAAAGCCCTAGAACATGAGTTCAATTTTTAGAAAATTGAAAATTTCCCCATGTTAATCAAATGAAATTTTGAAGTTCCAGATGGTACCGTGCTAATATTTTAAATTTGAAAAATAAAAAATTATGGATTTATTTTCTCCGGAAATGGAAACTTAGGGAGGGTTGTGACTTGCCTGGCAGCTCGAAAAGCGTTTTTTGGACCACCCTATTATTTCGCATTTTAATCAAAATTTTTACCCTTTATAAATAGCTGGTAAAATGTACCACATATCGAAAGAGTTTACCGAATGAGTCGACCGTTTACAAAACCAAAATATATCTAAAGACAATTTTTTTCCTCGATTTCAAAAAGGACCTCTATAGGACTGATGGGAGAATCTTGTTTTATAAGTATAAAATGTAAACAAAATATAAGAAAAAATAAAAAAGTGGAGCTCTTCAGAAAATCCTACTTATTTTTTCATCGAATTTTGAAAACATAAAAACATTTTCAGGAAAATGCTACCTTTTTATTATTTCATCATTTAAAAAAAGTTAAATGGAATTGGTCACTTTGGTTAGTTTTCTTTTAATTAGTTAATCCATGGATTGGCAAACAAATTTTGAATTCAGGTCTATACCTATTTCTGAATTTTCTTGAATTCTTTTTTAATATTTCAGCTATTTTAAAAGATTCGCAGAAATTTTGGATAGATTTCGGTAACTTTAAGAGATTTCAATAAATTAAAAAAAATCTATGGCATTTTTTAAAACTTTCTGGAAGTATCATAAGAACTTTAAAAGGTTTTAATTTAGAGTATTTTTGAATTTTCCATGAAATTTCAACAGCTTAAAAAGTTCCTGGGGATTTCAAAAGACTTAAATTAATTTGGAATATTTTGGGGCACGTAAAACAATTGGAGAGCATTTTCTAGAGATTCACAAAATTTTCAAGGATTTTGAAAGATTCCAACGGATTTTAACAGATTTCTAAAGATTTCAATGATTGAAAGTTATTTTAAAAGCTCTCAAGGTATTTTGATAATTTTTCCAGAATTCCAAAAAATATCAGAGTTCACGATTAGAGATTACAAAGGTTTTCGTATATTTCCAGATATTTTAAAATATATGACAGAAATTTAATGATTTTAGGACATTTAAAAATATTTCAAGCAATCTTCACTTAATTTTAAAAACTTGACGGAATTTTAATGAAATTTAAGGATTTTAGGGTATTTTTTTAATTCTCAGAAAGTTTTGAAGAAGTTTAAAAAAAATTTAGGGATGCCAAAAGATTGTGAAGGTTTTGAAATATATAAAGGTATTTTTAAAAGTTCCAATGAATTTTTAAGATTTTTAAAACATTTCAAGGTATTTCAAAAAAACTAATGGTTTTGAATTATTTTAGAATATTTCAAAAGATTTCAAGTTCCTAGAGAGTTTCAGAAGATTTGTAGCATTTTTTTGAAAATACCAAGTAATTAACAAAAGCTTTAAAAACTTTTAAGGGATTTAAAAAAATGGTTAAGAATTAGAAATATTTGAGGAATTAAAATCGTTTAGGATATTTCGAAATATTTTAAAACATTTTTGAGGTATTTATAAAATTTCAAAGAATTTTTAAGGACTTTAATGTTTTTAAGGAATTTTTACTCTCAAGGTTTTTAAAATAAATTTGGTAGGATTCACAAGAATTAAAGAGATTTCGTAGGATTTCAGGGATTCGAAGAAAATTTTAAAAATATTTGGTACAGTTAATTTTAATTCATTTGGTATTCACCCTAAGTTGTTATTAATTTATCCATAATTCTTTCAAATTCTATAGAATTTATTTAAATTTTTCTTAAATTACTTAAAACTCAAAGAATTAAATGGAATTTTTATAGTTTTTAATTGTTTTCAATTCACTTGAACTTCTGAAAAAATTACCTTCAACTTTTGAAATCAAAAGAATTTAAAAGAAAATTCGTTGTAATATTAATGTACACTATTTACTTTTAGTCAGTTTCTGGGTTAGAAATCACTTACTTTTTTGGTTCAAATATGTCACTTTCTTAAAGTAAATCAGCCTTCGGTTGAAATTTAGAGAATTTTTAAGGTAATAAAACGTGTTTTGAAAAAAAGATACACTTACATGGTAATGTCCTGAAAAAGACGATCAGAATCGCATCATTAAAGATATTTTATTTTTTAAATATGAAGGACTTAAAATTTTTGTTTATATAACAAAATATCATTTATTGTAAAATTTTTAAATTTAGTCACATTTGACGCTCATTAGAACAAATAGGCAATTAGATTCAAATAAATCATGCATGACTTTATTTGAAAATTCTTTAATAGAACATGTCAAATAATATTATGCAGTGTTAGTTTTTATCAAATTATGAGAAAAATGTTTGAATTATTAATAACACACGATTCTAGTGGTTCATTGTTTATTATTTGTTACAGCTCCATTGGAGGCAAGCAGACCGGAAGTTGATGCAAATGGATGGAAACCCGTCCAAATGAGAAGCGAAGGCGGTTCTCATACTGTCCTAAGCAATAGCAGGTATATAGGCAATCGGGGAAATAATAGACTAATTTATAATAACTATAATTATAAAAATATTATACCATCGTTTACTAGTAATAGAACTACTATAAGATTAAACTATTCCGCTTCGGAAAAAGCGCGATCGTTTGTCGACGATTCCAATAATTATCAGGTAGAAAGTGATTGGATTGGTAAGTCTTATCCACAGGGAAGAAGAAATATCAAAAACGGTAAAAATGGGCATTATTTTTTCGGGGGATCTCATCCTTTTGGGAGGAACATTATTGGCGAGGTGAGCAACAGGGTCATTCCGATTCCAATTTCAAATCACGGATCGCAAGACAATTTCTCAATTAAAGATCGAAATCAAGGTGAACATAAGATCAAGGAGAGCGAAAATAAATCAGTATTCGAGGGAAGAAGAATTTCTTCCAGAACTCAGAATTACGTGCAAATCATACCTAACAAGCACATTCCAATCAAATTAAATTCGAAGGATAGGATCAAGAACACGAACAAGGTTGTCCAAAATAATACGAAAACTGAGAACGGAAAAATAAATATGGTGAAACTGAGTACAATTTCACAAAATAAGACATCAAATGTATCTAATAAAATAGACGCGAAAAAGAATCTTCCACCAAATAAAGTAAAACCATCAAATCTGATAACAAAAGATAATTTTAAGGACTCTTTGAAAAATTTGGTAACTCCCAGGCCGAACTCTAAAGTGGCCTTCAATTCTCATCTGAAGAATTGGCCGAGTGGCGGTCTTCAAAGTATTGAAGATTTGTACAATTATGAGAAGTATACCACTTTTCCAGAAGATGCTACCAAGAAGCCAAGTGACCATAAAATGCATAAGATTCCAGAAGGTTCTGGAAATGATCATATTACCAAGAATCAAGAACCTTCCATGCATCCATCAGTGCAAGAAATGATTCATTGGCTGAAAATCCAACCATTTGCAAATAATCAGAGTCACTTAGTGGTACAAGAATCTGGGAAACCAATGAGCAACACTTTCGAGCCAATCTATGAAGATCTGGAACCTAATACTCCTTTGAAACCCATAGAGGAAGAACAGATAGTTGATAAAATCGACAGTGGAGAATTTACTAAACCTCAGTACTACTTTTCATCTCCTCAGTTCGACACGATTATAAATAGTCTTCAAGAACCTGCCATAAAACGAAGACCAGTATATAGACCAATTTCTGATATTAGCCAGAACACTGTTGTTCATGTTTCGAATACTGGGCCCAAAAAACCCGATGGAACACATACTGAATCAAATTACCCATCAAGTAAACCTATACTAGCTAACCAACAACCTAGTTCTCCACCGAATGTTCACATCATGTTCATGGATGATGAGATGATGAATTCTTCGAATATTGGCGAGACTTCTGCACCTGGGATAAAGGATGATTGTCCAACAATAATGATAAACTCGATAACGAAAGTGAAGAATAAGATACAAAGTAAGGAAGGTTGTACGGATCTAAATATTGTCATAAATTCTCATATCTTGAATACAAATGTCTTCACAAGTCCTGCAACTAGTTCAACTGGAGAGGATGAATATGCTACTCAAGGTCAGAAGAATCCAGATGGTAATGTTGCAACTGATAAGTATGATGGTCAGTTTACAAATGATCTTAAGTATACAAATCAATACACAAATCAACACACAAATGTTCCTGTATATACAGATGGTCCTCAGTATACAAATAAACCAACAAGTTCTGGTATTTACGATAAGAATCTTTATACTCCAACTCAGAATAATCCTTATAAGCCTGTTAAGGATACAGAAAATACAGCAGTAGGGGGAAATCAAGAACTAGAGGGTAATCCAGCAGTAGATGACAATCTAGACACTTTTGAAATATTCCAGGGTACAAATATTCAGATTGGACCTTCAAATCCTAATGAGGTAGAATTTGCTAATGAGGTAGAAGGTGCAGGATATGCTGCTGATACTCCTGAAACTGGAGGAGGATCATCCGCAGTTCCAATATCAGATGCTGCAAATGCTCCAGCATTCGAGACAGCATCTGGCGTTGCGCCAGCAGCTGATGTTTCTCAGGCGCTTCAGGCATCATCAGGTTTGGCACCTGGACCTGGTCAAGCTAATGATGCTTCCGGATCAGAAGCCGTTTTGAATATTCCACGTCCAAATTTTCCGAATTTGTCTGGAGTCACCAATCAACTTCCCAGTTTAGCGGACAATTTCGGTGGAGGTCAAAGTGGTGCTTCCGGTGGACCACCATTTGATTCAACAGCTGTAGCTACAGCTGATGACGATGATGATGGAGACTATGATTTCGATATGTCACCCTCAAGCCTTATGGACTCGATGACTTCAGTTTTCTCGTATTTTGATTATCTAAACCCCTTGCATTATAGCATGTTCAGCATAGCTATGGCGCCTTTTACTGCATTCGCGGCAGGAGTTCTAGGAGTGGCAGCGTTTTTGTTTCCCTGGGCGTTTCCGGGTGCTCTGGACTTTGCTAGATCATCTGATAAAGTTACCATCAGGTTTACTCCCAGTCTTGAGGAAGTAGTTAAGCAATCCATACTTAAGTATAGAAATTGGAACGAGTGGAAAAGTAAAAAAAGGAAGACGAGGAGGAAGAGATAAAAACAGGAGGATGGTGAAATTACTTGGCTAAAGGAAGTCTCCCTTCTGGGAATGAAAAAAAGAACATATTTTCAGTAATCCTAAGAATCTGCAATGTTCTATTTTATGATAATTTATGTCCTTTTTATCTATAGGATTTATATTTTATCCAGCTATCTCTAATATTCTTTTTCCCCATAAAGATAAAAATTCTTGGCGTATTCTTCTTTACTTTTTCAAGATTTCTATGCAAAGCTTATTGCATCCTATGATCATTTTTATTTTTTTTTGGTATAATATTTTGTTTTTTATAAAAAAAAGAAAGATTAAAGATAACACAGTACAAATCATAACAGGGTAAAAAAATAAGAGGAAAATTACATGAAAAATATCGTCAATCTAATTTGGTATAATATGAACTTGGGTGAATGCTTAAAACATGATAAACTGCTTAAATTTATTAGTAATATGACATGGACATTTTCTATATAGTTCCTTTTTCGTTAGGGGAAAAAATATTGATAAGAATTGTTTTATATATAAATCTTATAGGGTTAGTATTATTAGATTGTGTTCTCACATTGTACATTATAATTTATGTCTAATATAATGCACTAAGTATTAATAGAAATGTGCAAAAAATTCAAAATTGAATGAATCCACTCGAGCAAGTGCTTAGACGAAGGTTTTAGTTTCCGAAATAAAAAAATCGTAGATTTGTTTCAGAACTTTTTGTTCAGAAATTGTACATAGGTATTTGACAATAAGCATGAAACATTTGGAATGCATGAAATTAATGTATACTAACTATTGAGTTTTGTCTCTTTTGCACAAATTAATAATAAAGAAGTACATTTCAGTTCTTTAAATTTTAAATTATTTATTATTACCTTCGAACATCTTGCCAACATATATATGTGTTTATTGTTAAGCTGGTCCATAATAAGCTTATTAAATATTATATTTATTAAATATATTAAGAATCTTCGACGTTTTCTATTGTAATGTATAGTTTATTATTATAAGTAAAATGTACTGATTGTTACCTTTCATTGATGTAATATCCGAACGTAAATGATAACATTAAGATTATTGTGCACAATATAAATTTTGTATTATTTATTGAAACATAATGCTGATTATTATCGAATACATTTTGTCTTTGGATATGCATTGTAAGTTATTTATTTATAAAATTAATTAGTAATATAATTTACATAATTATTAGTTAATTTTGTACCTCTTGCGTACCTAAAAGTATTATTTAGAAAATAGATTTAAGTATTTATTTGTATGTTTTTCTTAGTTTACCATAAGAAGTTTAAAACACGTCTTAAAATTATTGGTAAGATAAGAACTTTGGAGAAACAATAAAATATATTACCGATTTCATTTTCTAACAACCCACTTTTTCCTGCGATTTTCTATATAAAATTATGTAAATAGTTTGATATTATATTGTCTAAATATTATTTTACAAGAATAGCTTTTAGTTCTTCATATGATTTTTCAGTATGTGTAGAAGGTTTTTGAACTAACATTAAGTATAATGCAAGAGTTTCTTAATCACTACTCCCTATCATTTTTCCTTTCTGATAAGATGCACTCACGTTCAGACAAAAAAGTAAAAGGCCTTTTTGGGGAAACGTGCTGCCTATTACTGTGATAGATTAAGTTTACCAATGGAATATGCAGTTTTATGAATTATTAGAACTTTTCTTAACGATGTCGAAATTGTTAGTAATTTTGTATCAGATGTGGTTGTTCAGTTAATCACTTACAATTAAAGTTTAGAACTATTTTATGCCTATATTAGAAATAATTCAAATACATTACTTTTAGATTTAAAATCCCTCAGAGTTGCTATAATAAAACACACTTTCACTTTTGTTTATTTCCAAACAATTTTGTCAGACCAAAACTTTGATTAAAAGGCATTGGATTTTTTTGGGGAAGCTTCTTCTTTCATGATTCATTCTAAAGAATATTTCAGTTAAAGGTCTGAGATAAAAAAATACAAGAAGACTGAGTATCAAAGAAGGATCCCATGAAGGTTCAGGGAATGTTCGTAAAATTTTTGGCATTATGTTAATTTAATTAATTTAATTCATTAAATTCGTTACGAAATTTTCTTGAACCCTTTTTGATGCGTGGAAATTTACATACTTCCGGTAAACTTCCTGGAAAAGATTTCGGATTTTTTCCGAACCTTTTATTGGAATATTCCAGACATGTTTAGGGAAATATTCTATGCATTCACGGTGTCCATAGAAGTGCCTTGCTCATGCAAGGGTAAAAAAATGGTTAACAATGTTTTAAGATATAGTAAACTTAGATTATTAGTCTAATACTAAAATTCGACGGATTTCAGAGTTTAATTTGCATACAAAAAAAAAAACAGAACGAGTTTAGCGACGACTTAAAACTTACTAATTTTCTCTCTCATTATATTATTCGACATAAATTGTCCTAGTTTTAAGATGTTTTTTAAATCAAAATTCATAATTGCTTCCAAACATCAAAACTGTAAGCATCACTCTGAAGATGAGTTTCAGAAATCTATTGAAGTTTGTTTAACCATTTAACGGCCAATCTAGCAGCTGAGCAACATTCACTATTTTCGATTTTCCTAATTTTCATGTATCGAACTTAAAATTCCACAAAATCAGTGCATACAAAAGTGATCTATTCTGATTACATACACTTAGTGGGTTCCGAAAAAATTATAAAAATTAAAAAAAAATTTTGTTGCAAACATCGATCAAAAAACGAAAATATATTGATTATGACTTTTTTCAGAATTTTTGTATAACGAAATCAAGGTTTGGCCTTTAAAGGGTTAAATCGATATTTCCTTGTTCAATGATAATATTATAGAACTCAAAGTGCCATTATTAGATGATAAACATTTGTTAGACTTCACCCAGAAAATATTTAATTCTAAAGACCCCAATGTCACTATACGCGCAGTCAAGTTCGAGGAATTAATTGAATTTAAGGAAATCACAGATATTCTATGAATTCATGTAATTCAGAAAATTTATGTAATACCTGAAATTCTTAGAAAATCAGGGAATTCAAGATTTTCAAGGAATTCAGCGAATTCAGACAATTTAAGAAATTTAGAGGATGTAAGAAATTTACCATAGAGAATTCAAGGATTTCAGAGAATGCAATGAATTCTGGGTATTCAGAGAATTTAAAGAATTTAGAGAATTTAAGCAATGTAGAAAAGTCAAATATTTCAAAGAAGTCAAGGAATTTAGAGCATTCAAGGAATTACGAGCATTTAAGGAATTCCGAGAATTTAGGAAATTCAGAGATTTTAGGCAATTCCGAAAATTTGAGAAATTCATAGAATTCAAGTATTTCATAGAATTAAAGGAATTGATAGAATTGAAGGAATTTTGATAATTCAGGCTATTTAGAGAATTTAAAGAATTCAAAGAGCTAAAGAAATTCATAGGATATGATGCATTCATGAAGT
>JAAAKG020139302.1:0-12398 GCA_010014905.2 Druon quercuslanigerum
TATATATAAATGTAAAACTACACTGAGGAAAAATGCTATTGAATCGAAAGTACACGTTCATTTTTGCGCACTTATTGATTCAAATTAATATACTTTCGAATTCATAACATTACTAATAAGCCGAAATAATTAATGATTGTTTCATGTAATTTTCGTTTGAATTTCAATAGTATTTTTCCTCAATATATATTTTAAACTTATTCTTATAAAATTACAACACTTTCAGAAAACATATGCAGTGGTTCCTACTGCTGGTTTGGCACAATTGAGGATATTTAATACTTTGAATTGCACTGTGCCAATTACGGTTCAAAATGAAACAACTGAGATCAAAGCACTGGATTTTTGGGAGAATAAAGACATTGAAGCAAAGGGATCTGTCGAATTGAATTTCATGGCCAATTTCGCAGCTTGTCATAAAGATAAATATTCTGTCCAATCAGGCGATACAAGAGGTGAGCAATATTTTTATCGAAATTCATAAAATGTCAAGTAAAATTTAATTTAGGAATGCAGGATAATCTTCAGTTTCCAATGTTACAAATCGTTCTACGTTTAATAAAGAAAATTTCAATAAAAGTATTTAAAGTTTGAAATATATAATTTGAAGGATTTGAACGTGAAAGTGTGCATTAAAACTTGAAAAGTTTAAATAATTCAGGTGTAATGAAAGTAATTTTAAAATGGAATCGTCCATTTCCAAACTAATTTAATACTTAATATCGATTTTAAATAATTGACACGCCTGCATAACATCGGAAATTCGAAATATTGGATAAAAATAAAACTTGAAAGAATGAAAAGTCGAACTTAAAATTTTTTATTGATATTGGAAGTTTCCGAAGTTGGAGGCTTAAAACAATTTATAGGATTAAATGAAGCTTTATTTTGGAATTTTTTATTTGGAAATATTTATTTTAACAATTTTGGTAGTTCAAAGTTTGCAGCTTTCAAAATTGAACGCATTGATTATAAGACCTTTTTAATTTTACGTTTTTTTACGTTATTTAATAGCATTTAAGGTAGTTTCCATGACAAAAATCAGGCCCCTGAAAGAAAAAACTTTTCTGTGATTCTATGAATTGATATGGTACTATCAGTCACTCCTTATAAAAGAAAATACATTATTTTTCAATAAAAACATAAAAGCTGAAGAAAAGTAATTATGTAAAAAATAGTATTTGCATTAATTTTTTTCTTATTGTCGGATCTTATCAATTTTAAAAAATAGTTGAATTTTCATTAATATTGCTTGTTTTTCGTGGAAAACTTTCCCTTCAACTTTAATGTTTTCAATATAAAAAATAAGTAGATAATCTTTGAGCATAATAATTTGTTTGAAAATTGGTTTCTTCGCAAAATTTTTTTTTACGATTTAAGCCATAGAAAAATTTACTTTCAAAATTGGAAACAGTAGAGTTGTAGAGAATGATATTTTATAAAAAATTACATCATACCAGTAATATTGTTTTAATGTTTTATACCATAGAAAATCTATTATTGCCAGAGTTCTAATTTTTAACAGGACAACTACCTTTAACTTGATGAAAAGAAATACTTAAATTCAAGGAAATTACAAATTTGTGAAAGTTCTTTTAAATTGTAATAAAAAGTAGAAAACTTAAAATATACAGGAATTAAAATGCAGCGTCTTAAATTGTAGAATGTAAATTTGAAAATAAATTCAATTTGGAAGCATTAAAATGTTACAATTTCCAAAAGTAATGCTTTAAACACTTTCAGTCTCAGTTCTTTCAAAATTGAGTTCTACTTATGCATGAATAAAATGATGCTAGTTCCACGAAAAAATAAAAAATAAAATATTTAGGTAAGATCAGAGTGACCGAAGCTGAAGCGACATCTTGGGTGATCACAAGGACGGGCCTGGATTTCAGTTACACTGACTCAGTAAACAAAGCCAAGGAAAAGGATTTTCGACTTCGAGGACTTGTATCACTTCAAGACACTGAAAGTGGAACATTAACATTAGTTCAAGATGTTACAACTAAAGCAAAATTTATTCTGACCAAAAACTTAAGTCTGACAAATTTAGAAGAATTCAGTTCTGGAACTTACGATATATATTTGAATGAAACACGGGTTTTACAATCAGTGAATTTAAAAAAAGGTGGCGTTTACACGATAGTCGGTTATCTTTCGAATACGACAAAGGTCGCTAAAGTGATAACCATAACGCCAGAAAATAGGGTCCACATGTTGTGGTTACTTCCTCAATATATAATCATCACCATGGGAGAGGTCATGTTCTCGGTGACAGGATTAGAATTTGCTTTCACCCAAGCACCAACGAGTATGAAGTCATTATTACAAGCTGCATGGCTACTGACGGTCGCATTTGGAAATCTTGTTGTAATCATAATTGCAGAGACTTCCTTGATTAAACAGGTGATTTTACCCATTTTAAAACTATTTTAAATTAATTTTAGTTTTATTCAATAAATTCGAATTGCAAGCCCAGGAATCAGTATGGTTCAGCAGTTAAATTTTAGGGAAAATAGTATATTCTATTGTCCTGTTCAAATATCAGCGTAACAAACAAAATTACATTTAATTCATAAATTAAATATTATTCGAAAAAAGTTCTAATCTAAAAAAGTTCCACTTCTAATCCATTTATAATCCCAAGTAATCCACCTGTAATCCCAGGCAACATTTATTCGTAATTCAGAGTAATGTGTTTGTAATCCCTGGTAATCAATTTGTAATTCGAGACAATCCACTTGGAATATAGACTTGCGATCCAAAACAATTTTCTTTTATTATCAGGTAAACCACTTTTAATATAGAGTAATCCGCTTTTAATATGGAGTAATCCACTTTTAACCCAGAGTAATTTATTTGTAATCCAATTTTTAAAAAAAATTTATGAATATCGCCCGTTTTTTTTCAAAAAAAAGTAAATTTATTGAAGGAAAAAAAGGTATTTAGAGGATCCGTACGCCCATTAAGTTTAACACGTATTTTCTCTAAGAAAAAAATACGTTTTTGTAAATTTTATTCAGACTGGACAATATTGTGAAGCAAGTTGAAACTCATGATATCCCTTTAAAATCAGCTACAGAATACGTATTAAACCCTATTTTAAAAGTATTACCCCATAAGACGGTGTTATAGGGTCATAAAAAACCAATAAGTGGAAAATTGGGTTATGCGAGTTTTTAGCGCTAATTATGACTCATTAAACAGTATTTAAATATCGCTTGTTCATAATGCATAAAATACTATCTTCTACCAAAATAGATGGTTATCTAAATTGTTTAAACAATTTATTATTACTTTAAGAAATTTTCTCTTAGAATACATTTAGTTGCGGGTTTGTACGAATATTGCAACTGATTTTTAACTATTCAATTATAGTAAGGTAATAATTAATGCAAGTTAACAAACATAATTATTTTTAAAATTTATGAATATTATTCACATTGTCATATAATAATGCTAGAATGAGTCCACTTTATACTCATAGTGAGACAATAATTAATGAAATTTAGCAAATATAATTATTTGAAAAATTAATATAGTTTATTACTATCTTCTCATATATTAATGCTAGACAGTTGTGTTCTTTTTAAATTGTTTGTAACTGTTGAATATTTCAGGAAAACCTCCAACTCTCTATCATTATTCAAAGACAATTTTATTAAAAATAATACATAATAAATCGTTAGAACAATTATGTTTATTAACATGTCTAATTGAAAAGTTGAACATGAATTGCAAAATTTAGAAAAAATGTGAATATCTAACTCTATTATAAGAGAAAATTGCTTAAAGTAATAATAAATGGTTTTAAAAAATTGTAAAAACATTTATATCTCAATAGAAAGTAGTATTTTGTATATTATAAAAAATTTGTATTAAAGAAAGTTCCAAAAAGTCAAAATTAGCGCCAAAAACTCGCAAAACTTAAATTTTCACTACTTGGGTTTTTTGGGATCGATCCAGAAATCTTGTTCAGTTACCTGTTTTCAATGGAACACATTTAAATGTACTAAAATTAATACTCTTGTATTGTAAGATGCTCAAGATTGGAAGTTCTTACTCTGGAATTTTTTTTAATTTCTTTGTATGTTTTTCAAGATAAGTCTCAGAGAAGTAATATTAATAGTAATCTATTTCTTTGTTAAGCATGTTCAATTTTGTAGCCATGCTCAGTTAACCAATTTATTGGTATACTTCAATTTGAAAATATCAATAGTTAAATAATCTCAAGTTGGAAACTTAAAAAAAAAAACATTTTCCAGGGATGAAACCCTTATTTTTAAAGTATCCGTGACCCTAAATGGTCATACGATTCCTGGTGTACCGACATTTTTTTAGAACGACTTATGGGTAGGCGAATTGAGATATCGAATTTGCCATTTGGTTGATTAAATAAAAGGCACTAAAGAACGTCTATATAGTTCTGAATGTTTAGAATTACAATCATAGAATTTTTTGATTGTTTTGTTAGTAATTGCAAAACTTTAGCAGTTATAGAAACGTTTCTTAGCCCCCCCCCCCATCACATGGCCTCAATCTCAGAGTTTTTGACACTGCAAAAGGACATAAGCGACATAAGAAAATCACCTTTAAAATGGCATCAGCGCCAAAGTTCTGAATTTAAAAAGGGCATAAGTGCTCATGTTTGATTCTACAAAAGACGTAAGCGCCAAAGCTTGGCATATCAATAGAGGTGCATAAGCGCTAAATTTTGGAATTCCAAACGGGTATATGCGCAAAAGTTCCCCTTCGCCTTATTAGCGAGAGAACAAAAAACGTATAGATAGGTTAAGACAATGTTCCCTCAATTAAATGTCTTATAGAAACCTATACAATTGGACAAATGATATATAGAGACATGTAGAGCTATATATGAAAATTTTATAAATTCAATATGGTTCTTTATGGTTCACAAAGTTTAATACTGATGTCTTTTTGGTATTCCGAATGATGGCGCTTATGCTCTTTGATGTTCCAAACCTTAGCACTTATGCCCTTTTTCAAACTTTCAAGTAATGGTTCTTATTCTTTTTGGAATTTATACTTTAATGCGCATACCCTTATGAAATTCCAAATCTTGCCACCTATGCCTTTTTAAAGTTCCAATTTTTATTTCTTGCGTGCTTGTAGAGTGCTAAACGTTGGTATTTAATCTCTTTTAGACTTGCAAACTTTGGCTCTTATATCCTGTTTTAATTCCAAAGTTTGGTGTTTGTGCCTTCTTGATGTGCCAAACTTGAGCGCTTGTGCCTTTTCCATGTTCCAAGCTTTGGCACATATGCTCACCATATATTATGGTGTACAAAATGTTGGCGCTTATGTCCTTTTGGTGTGCTAACCGCTGGCTTTTATGCCTGTATACTCTCCGAGCACTTTATGAAACTTAAAAAAAATGACGGACTCTCTCTCCCTTCTCTTCCCGTTTCTCTCCTTTCGGTCGCCAAACAAATTAATAAATTTCACAATTATAATTCAAGGAACCTCTTAGATTAAATGTGAGGTTAAAGGATTCCTGAAAGATTCGGGTCCGGATTAGAACGTTTAATTTCTTTTAAACTGAGGTCCAACTTAAAATTTTCGGATCGCTGCCACATTCTCATAAAAAAACAGACAAATGCTAACATTTCTTCCATTTTTTTCAGTCGTACGAATTTTTACTTTTCTGCGGCTTGATGGTCATCGACATGCTGATCTTTGCTTTGATGGCTAAATTTTACAAATACGTTGAAGTACCTGATAAGGAAACCGAAGGTAATGATGTCCCCATGCATCCCAAAACTGGATCCGTGAACTCATCCTTTGTGGACGACAGTGGGAACAAAACTGAACGGTGATCCAACAATACACTAAAAACGCGAAATTACAAGAAGAACATCCAACACATACTCCTCATCACGAGATTCATTGCAAACATCGAAACATTTATAGGAATTCAATATTCCTAAATACATACGCTTCTGTAAATACGTATACTACTCTATTGTCCTTAAATCGTTTTAGATCGTTATTTTTTTACTTTCTACTATTTTCAGTCGATGAAAATAAGAAAAATATAATACTACATATAGTCCACTTAAAACTGAGAGATTTATTAACCTTTAACTAATTTCCAGGGTAATCAAAACACTGATACAAAATTCATAAATTCTTCTAAAAGGCTTCTTAGAGAAAGTAGATAAATTTTACAGCTTCGTTTTTTCCCCTCGCTTCTGTTGTTCTACTAGCTTTTGTACTTTCTCTCTCATGAATAGATCAGGAATAGTTCCATTTTTTTAATCCATAATCTTAGATGAAGCCTAAAATAATTTTGCAAATGAATAGAAAAAATTCCGAGATGGAAATTGGATTCTGTTTCATTGATGGTTGGAGAATACGGGTAAGAGGAACATACTATGTATTTCCCTTTTTTCCCCCCTCAGCAATCAACGAAGTGAAGTTAGCTGGTGGTTGCAGTGAAAACACCTAATTGAGGCGCCGAATCGTATAAAGGCACTATGATATAGTTTTTTGGAAAGTTTCAAACCAGAGTATTCAATAGTTTTAGAACTATATTGAGCTTAGTTTAATAGTGGCGTAAATTTTTTAACAAATTAAGTTTACTAAATATTATTTCGTTTTATTTAATTTTCAATGTATTTTTTCGCTTGTAGTTTTTATTTGAATTGTAGGATACTCAAATGTACATAATCTTGATATTGTTTTTGGTGTAGCTGTTCAGCGACCTTGAATATTCCTATTGTAAACAAACAAATGCACACGTTCGTTGCACTTTGTCTAAAAATATTTTGTATTTAATAATTATTATCAATCTTGCCAAAAATTTTCTATTGTTATTTTTAAATGGAAAATATTCCTCGGGCAATTTAAGGTAGACAACGAAAAAGAGGCGTGAGTACATATTGCGGAAAATGTACGCAAAACTTCTAAAAGCAAGCTATGTCTTTGAATAATCTATCGATTTAAGCAATGAATTTTTGACGGTTCTATAAAGTCGCAATTTTCAGTGAACAGGAAAAAATTGGTATTCTATCGATTTTGCACAATTTAAAGTGCGCGATGTACATTTTTGAGAAATAGTAATTTTATAGAATTGGATAAAATGGATTAATATTTAGTAAACATGATTCGTTAAAATTTTATTCATTAAAATATTTAGGTTTTATCAAATTTATAAGCCATTCATTGGCGAGACACTTTGTGCCATGCGGCTGTACGCCACGCTCGAAAACTCGGGCGCTATATTAAACTAACTCAACATAGCTCCAAAACTATTGAATATTCTGATCTTAAACTTTCTAAAAAACTTTATCACACCTTCCCTTACATTTTTGTCGCGAGAAGTACTTGCCTCCTCATAATTCGCTCGATAAACGAAGGGATGGAAGATATTAAAGTCTGATTTGCTGCGAACATCCGAAACAAAACTAATCAAATTTTGTAATCAAATATTTTTAAAATCGACTTACCCTGTCAGTTGAAGGACACCCTAAAGCATAACCCCTGAAAATTTCATTAAAAAATTACAAAAATTGACGAAGTGAGCACGAGTTGAAGTGAAAAATGAATTAAAATTGACTTTTCCAAAAAAAGATTGTTTTTGTTTTTTATCTTGAAAACTAAAAAATCTACCATTTTTCTAGAGGGAAAAAGATGCGCAATAAAATTTCACATCGAGATGCGACATTCAAAAATTAAAATTTGGAAATGTTTTCGCAAGTCTCCAGGGGACTGCGATTTCACAAGAGAAAATTGTATGTGCCCTTATACGATCCGGCGCCTCAACTGACTTCGTACTCTTTTAGGATTTCTCAAAGATTACTTCTATCCATCTTTTGAAACGTTTTTTCTAGGTCAACAAATGAACAGACATTTTTTTTCTTACTCTAAATTTTTTGTGTGATTAGTATTAAGCTATGCATTTGATCCGTACATGGTCTTTCTGTTAGAAATCCACATTAGACTTCCCATATCGTTTGTTCTGTTATTTTCATTACTTTACGAATAAGTATTTTCCAATATGTTTCACTTACGGCACTTAATAAGACAAAACGATACAATACGTTTTGGAAAACAATCCCGAAAACTTGTATTTGGAAGTATCTAATTTGAAAGACTGAAATTTCAAGACAGTTAAAATTATAAAGTTTCAAAAAGAATTTTTAAAAAATTGAAAGCGTTTACTATTAGGAATTTTCACTTCATTGCCAGCGAACTTCACTTCCGCTAGTGCTGAGGGGAAAACCAAATACATGGGACAAAACTCTATTTTTGTAATATCTACGTGATTAGTAATAATTATCATTTTATTATTTCTTTTCATAATTCTTAAAAATTAAAAACTAATGATCAAATACACTTAATATAGAATAAATTAGTTTTCACGAAGATATTAACAAAATAGTGCCAAAATGGACCAAAGACCATGCATTTGGTCCATTTTTTCCACTCATCAATTTTGACGATATAAATTTAGAAACATAAAAATTAAACTCTGTTAAATTTGGATTCTTTACAAATATAAATTCGAAAGCATTTAAAAGCCAGTACATTTAATTTAAAGATATGTCAAAATTGAGATTTTGAAAATTAACCTATATAGCCTAAAGCAATTTTGCAAAAAATACAGAAAAAAATGTAATTTCACAGGTGGAGAAATTCTGAAGGAAGTTTTGCTGATGGATAAATGTCACTAGTTTTATAGAGGAGCATAAAGCAGATGTGGAAAATTTATATTAATTTAAGATATTTTCTCCTAATGCATATTTATACATATTTAGACATATGTAATATATAGTCAAACCTGAATTTAGTGATCCTCCATTTAATGTTTCTGAAAATTGATGCCGCGCGGTGGGGATTGCTAATAGGAGCCGTGTGGAATGTGCGGTGCTCACTTATGCGTGACAAAACAGGAGCGTTGTGGTAAGGCACTTTGCCCTAACGGTCTAGCTCTGTAACTGTGTCACGACGTTACGACAGTTCATTCGAAGCGGGAGGGACACGGAAATAAGCAGACTGGCGAGCTCACGTCGAGTAGCAGATGGGTTCCGATGCATACTGAAGACACGGGAATATACATATATCGCGAATTAGTATCGCGGCCAGCTTTGCGGCCAGAACAACTTAATCAAATGCAGTATCAAAACAACGAATTTAAAACATTGCAGAATTAATTGGTTGTGTATTTGAAGCAAAATTGTGGTACAATAGATGCGAAATATTGCAGAAAAAAAATGTACAAGTGGTGCGCAGTCGACTCTAAAAACAAATCATCGGATGATGAGGTTATTTTACACAGACTACCTAATATGCCAGATATTTGTGTGCAGTGGATTAAGATTCTCAACATAACAACGCAACCATAACCTTTTTGATTTTGTATGTTACCGTTAGTCCAAAATGGACATTAAATCCAGGTTTGACTGTATTTCGAATACGAACCTTATTGTAAGCAAGTATTTTTAAATATAGGTATTATTATTTCTTTTTTTTCTTATTCAAATTTAAGTGATTTTAACGTTTACAACAACAAGATAAGACGCGTTTAAATTTACGTTACTTAGAATTCAAACCATTTAACTTTAAAAAACCAAACAAAAAATTGTTTAAAAATTAAATATTACATTTTGAAATTTATGCTTAAATTGATAATAGTGCAATTTAAATTAGCATAAATTTTCAACTTTGTAGAATAAAGAGTGTCCAATTTTTATTAGTTAGAAATGTAATGCTGTTAAAATTAAGGATATTTTATTTATGTAAATAATTTGATCATTTTTAATTTTAAAGCTGCCAAATGTGAAAGCTTTCAATTTAGAAGCTTTCAATCCTGAAAGCTATCAAATCGAAATGAGTTTAACTAAAGACATTAACTATAAAAAAATTAGAAGCGACGAATTTTAAATTTAAAGTTCAAAGTTTTTTTAGAACTGTATCAATTTGAAATTGTAACATTTTAACTAATGAATAATAATTGTTCTCTTTTAGAAAATATGCAAACGCTCAAATCAAGATTTTGTATTTTATTATTTGCATTAGTATAAAAAATGGGAATGCAAATGAAACCATCTAATTTATATTTAGATTTAAAGCGATGAAAATAACTAGGTTTATTATTTAGAAATTTCAAGTTTTGAAATATGAATGCAGTTTCAAAAATAAATAAGTTAACACTCAAAAGATCGACATTGAACTTTTTAAGACTTTATGCCGTCCAAATTGAACAATTTTAAATTAAAAAGTTTAATGCTTTACATATGAATATATAATATCAAACTGCAAGTATTCTCAGTTCAATAAAACTAACTTTAAGACCTTCAAAATTATACAGTATTTAAATATAAAACATTGAGAAATAGTAAAATTTGAACAAAATAAATTGGAAACCTTCAGTGTTATACGAATTAAAATTCAAGGCTTTGAAAATTTTAAATACGTATTTCAAATTAAAGCACCCGGCCACTTGGGCTTGACTTTGAGCGACGCCATGCGTTGACGTAATGACGACCATTCTCGTAGTTAGACGCAATATATGTGGGCGTCCGCTTGGAAAGGCCCTTATGCATTTAGAAAACTGTTTGGCTGGTACAACAAAAACTTTGTTGGCTGAACAAAATTGTTTTCTTTGTGCAAACAAAACTGTTTTGTTAGCATAAACAAATTTTTTGTTGAGCCAAAGAAATTCTTTCGTAATCCCAATACAATATTTTCTTGATTTATTACAATTTGTTTGTTAACCTAACAAAATACTTTTGTAAGGTCAAGCAAATTAATTTTGTATCTCAAATAAATTGTTTTGCTGTTTAAACAAAATAGTTTTGTTGGCGTAGCTAAATATTTTTTAGGTCTATTTTCTGGCTAAAAGTCATTTACTTATTCATTAAATGGTAATTATTACTAAGTTTAATTTCAGGGCAACTTATTATTTCGATTAATGTAATTGAATAAAAGAAATGAATTTAACTAATTATATTCAGTGATCAAAACAAGTCACTCAGAAATAAAAGTCAGTTTAAATTGAGGTACTGGATGGAGAAACTCACCCAGCGCTCGAGATCGTGTGAAATTATTGTCCAAACGTCTCGGGGGACGGACATTTTTAATGTCACAAAATGGATCTTTTTTAAATATAGGCTTGTAGAGAATGATGAAACGGAAATTATTTCTATTTGCTGTTTTCTTATCAGATGAGTATTTTGAAATATAAGCTTGAGAAACTGAAAAAATTCGGCACTGAATTCAATTAGTTTTTAAGAAATAAATCATCATTTTAAGTTGGGCAAAAACAAACTGAAGAAAATACTGAAATTACCTATTTTTTAATAATATTTAAATGCAAATTGAAGCCGATCGGTAACCTCGTTTTTTCAGATTCGCTGACAAAAAGTATCGAGAAAACTTTCAGTTGAAACAAATTTCAGTGACATTTATACCCTCATTAATAAAGGAGGATTTCTGAAAATTTTGGAATCGATTCATTTAAAGTTGGCGGAAATATCCATTTTACAAGAAAGTATGCCACATCGCCAATGATAGCTTGGTGAGCACTTGGTGATGCTAATCTATTAACAAGTATTTTATGTACATGAAACTACAAAAATAAGTTTTAAAAATTATTATTTGAAGCAATTTTTTAGGTTTCAAAGTTCAAGAAATAGGAGTAATCGCTCTCAATGCCTAATGTATATCAATATACCTAAACTTTAGGATTTCATAATTATCAATATTTTTAATTTTCTTATTAATGTTTAACAGGTAAAAATTCGTCTCATTTAATCATCTTTCGATTGAAAAAACATTTAGTTTCTAGGCTTAGCCACCAAATGTGGAAATGCTAATTTGTTGTGAGAGAATTAATGAATTGATTTCTACGAAAGATTTTTGCGTCAATTTGCGACTTTTCAAATGCGTCGCTAATTAAGAAGGCCACACAGGCAGGAATGTGCGTGCGTTGAGGCTCATGTTTACTAGGGTGGTCCAAAAAACGCTTTTCGAGCTACAGGGCAAGCCAACTCTTTTTCTCAGAAATAATTACTAATGGACAATCGGAATATTGATTAATGTAAATTATTTAAACAATTATTTATTCCCAAAAAATGTAATGAAAATAATCGTATTTTCTTATTGAAACGTGATTGTTTGTCAACAGGTTGGAATAGTAAATTTCTCCAAAAACATTAGGTAATTATTTAAATAATTAATAATTAGCTATTTCAAAATTTCTAAAAATTGAGCCAGAGATATCAACTTTCTTTTTAAATTAGTATCCTATGCTACATTTTGTTGAATAATCACATAATTTTGATTCATCTCTTTTTTTATTATTATTACACCATTAAGCCGTTTCCCTTTCGGGGTAGGCGTGACTCACTCGGTAGGGAGGGGGGTAGTGTGAG
>JAAAKG020139303.1:0-12398 GCA_010014905.2 Druon quercuslanigerum
GAATAGGAAGAGGGTGAATGAAAAATGTAAACCCTTAGGGGACACATTAGAAGCTTTCCACTAACTGAATTCTGAACATAAACTTATTACAATCTTCAACGCTTAAAATTTAAGACTGATTCATTTGTATCACTTTACAATTATAATTGTGGACTTTTTGTTAGAATAATAGGGTAGCCGCAGGTCAAGTAAAACCTGAAAATGAGGAAAAAGTCAATGAATTTCGTTGGTCAGGTAAGATCAAGAAAAAGTCTAGGATTTTTAACAGTAAAAAATGGCAAAGTCTGAGAATTTTTAGAAGAGGCATTTATAAGTTCCGTCCACTTAACGTAAGGCACTTAACCAAGGCAAATTAAAAAATGGAATACGCTATAATTTTTTGCTTTTTTTGCTAATTTTATGCTTAAAAAGTTCAGCGCCGCCACCTATGAAAACATACTAGAAATATATTACGTCTCCAAAACAAGTACCCATAAGTCGTACACACTTACCCCTCGTTATCAAAAACGTTTTAAAAGTGGGAAAACCACCTTGAATTAAATAAAGATGATTTAGAGCTCAAAATTAATTACTTGACACTTGAATACTTACCTCTTATTATAATTTTCCACAAAAACTACCCTTCCACGCGAGTGTATGCAGCGGAGTTCATATATGTATGCAAAAAGCATTTAAAATAATAAAATTTAGAAAACACTGTTAGTTGATATTTTTTTGCTCTTTTTTTGCTCTCCGATAAAATATGATACGTGCCCCAAAAACTACCCCTTTGTCATACATACCTACCCCTCGTGATAAAAAATGTTTTAAAAGTGGGAAAACGACCTTGAACAATGCGAAGATGATTTAGACCTCCAAATTAATTACTTGACACTTGAAAATTTCATCCTCATTATAATTTTCCTTAAAAACTACCCTTCCACGTCAACATATGCAGCGGAACATATATATTTATAAAAAATCATAAAAATAATACAATTTAGAAAACACTATTAGTTGATATTGTTTTTCACTTTTTTTCTCTCCTAAAAATATAATGTGTGCCTCAAAAACTACCCCTGATTTATACATACCTACCCCTCTTAATCAAAAACGTTTTAAAAATGGAAAAACTCCCTTGAACAATATAAAGATAATTTAGAGCTCCAAATTAATTACTTGATAATTGAAAATTACCCTCTCATTATAATTTCCCCAAAAAACTACCCTTCCACATGAGTGTATGCAGCGGAATTCATATATGCATGCAAATAGCATTTAAAATAATAAAGTTCAGAAACCCCTGTTAGTTGATATTTTTTGCTCTTTTTTTGCTCATCGTTCATACATTGTACGTTCTTTAAAAACTACCCCTAAGTCATACATAACTACGCTTCGTCATCAAAAATATTTTAAAAGTGGGAAAGCGACCTGAAAAATGGTAAAGATGTTTTTTACATACATATACAAAAACTCCGCGCCATACACTCAGGTTGAAGGGTACATTGTTTAAGATGATTTCCCCACTTCTAAAACATTTTTGATCACGAGTGTTCGGTACGTATGAGTTAGAGGTAGTTTTTCAGGGCACGTATTATATGTCATTAAAGAGCAAAAATAGAGCAAACATATCTACTAACAGTAGTTTTCTGAATTTTATTGTTTTTAATGCTTTTCGTATACCGATATAAGTTCCACTGTATACGTTCACGTGGAAGGGTAGTTTTTTGCAAAAATTATAATGCGGGAAAAATTTTAAAGTATCATGTAATTAATTTGGAATACTTTGCCATCTTTACATTATTCAAGGCGGTTTTCCCATTTTTAAAACGTTTTTTATCACGAGAGGTAGGTATGACTTATTATTTCAGAGATTATTTTACTTGTTTTTCTATTTCTTATTCTTGCAGTAACTTGCTTATGCAGGTTATATTTTCATTTAAAAATTATATTATTTGGTTGAAAATTCTACAATTTTTAAAAAAATGCATCTTTTTGGCTGGAGAATTAAACATTCTGTTAAAGATTGTTTTTCTTAGGTTGAAAATTCAACTATTTTGCCAGAAAATGAATATTTTGTCGCGAAAATACACAATTTTGTGTTAAAAATTCAACTGAAATCTTTTTTGGTTGAAGATTCAACTGGTTTTTTCTAATCTTTTTGTTTTTGGTTCAAAATTCATTTGGATTAGTAGAAATGGTATCTTTTTTGGATAAAAATACACCTATTGGATTACAAATAATTCAGGTTTTGTTTAGAATTTAACTGGACTAAAAAATCTTTATTTGTTGAAAATTCGAATTGCGGTGAAAAATTCACAATTTTGTAGAAATTTTTTAAATTAATTAATACTTTTTTCTGGTTGAAAATTCTTTTTTTTTAGTTTCAAAATTCATATCTTTTGGTACCAAATCTCTGATTTTTTAATATAAACAGTTATTATATTTTTTTGTTAAGTATTCAATTTTTGATGACAAAATTTAACTTTTCGAGTTGAAAACTGAATTGTCTTCTTGTCATTATTTCATTTCACTTTCTACTCTTACATTCTTATTTATTTAAGTATATTATAAGTTTAATATAATTTAATTTAATTAAAATACGTAAGATATATAAATGTTATTTGTTAATGACTTGGATATGTATACCATGTAACAGTAATTTTAGTATTTAAACTTATGAATAATGCGAGATTAAATCGACTTAAAATGTAGTACAAGCTGAAGCCTTGCTTCAGATCTAAACTGTAAATAATTCAAATTTTTTGACACTTATCTATATTGGTCATAATGCAGACACGCCAGAACATTGTAGAACAATCGCTCTCTTTAACAACCAACTGTGTCGGCCACGCTTCTAAGTCGTACACCTCTTTCTTGAAATGCGATCTTATTGCTGAATTTCATTACCCCCTTAAAGCACTTCTATACTTCCACAAAAAAAATACAGTTAGAACCACAAATACTCCATAACTCATCATTTTCATTTGATCTGTTCTAATTATATAATAAAAGACTTACAATTGGCACTTACAATTACCTCATTGTGTTGAGAAGATTAACTCAGATCAGCCATCAAATAAAGAAATAAAAAAAATAAGAAGCCACATAATGAATTAGTCAAAATTTGAATTAAATATTTTTTAAACAATCCAAATTTTCAGTTTCTCAGTTTCAAAAAACTTGGGAAATATCATCTTTTGTAAACTGACACCTATCTAAAACACCCTAATCCAGTATTGGAGAAGCATTCTGTTATTATTTTGTATATGGAAATATTAACTAAAAAATTCTAGCTACCATTATTCGGGTCGATAATATTTACTTTTTTTACTGCTATTAATTTTTAAAAAATTTTAATAAAAATTATATTTTTTGTAATGAAATTTAGGTCAATGAAATTCTAATGTGTCTAGGGCAAAACTGATTCGCATTGCCTTAGAATTCAATATTTACCAAAAATATTTTGAAAAATTTACAGGTTCATTAAATTTATGTAATTTAATATCTAAAATGTCTAGGACATCACTGATTCACATTACCTTACTGATCAGTCCAGTGATTAAGCCCACGATGAAACATAAAAAATCAACTTTTTATTTTGAAATTTTTATTATTAATTGCAGAACTAAAAAAAAAAATATTATTGACCCTAATGTCAATTTAAAAATCGTCCTTGCAATTATTTCTATATGTATTAAATTTTTTTAAATGCAGGTGAAGATAATTTCTAAGGTAGGAAATGTCAGAACAAAGTGACAAGTATTTCTTCAGGATTTTGTTTAAATTGATAGCATTACGTTTTAAATTAAATTATTTGACAACTAGGAGGGAATTTAAAAAATCGATTCAACTCTGTTAGACGTTTGCGTGCATTTTGCTGTTAGTTGAACTCCAACTTCTGGAACTTTATTAAGCGAGGTGTCGAATTTTCAGAGATGTGTCAGAACCGGAAACTCACTCTTGTTCAACTTATTTCAACTCGTTATAAAATAGCATTGGATCGATAAAAAATGCACTCATAGAAAAATCTCATTAGAAATCTAATTTTGGCCCCTGCTTTTTAGTCAAATACTTTTTTTTATTAGAATATTAACTAATAATAATATTAACTTTACTTTATTTTTTCAAACAAAATTATATATACATAGAATTAGTTTATTGAATAACTTTTATTATTCTTTTCTTCTAAAAATTTTATTTTAATAGCAAATTATAAAAATCTGGAACAGATTTTGAAACGAATTTTAATCTCGAATTTTATTATGGACGAAAATAAAAGGTATATTTTACCTCACTAGGGGTGGCTTTTGAGGATTTAAAGTAAATTTCATCGACTTGGGGTGGCTTTAAGAAAATTTGTAAAGAAACTTTGATTTTACCAGATTTTTTTCTATTTTTATAGCACGACCTAAGGGGATAGGTAAATTTTCTCTAATCATAGGTGATTTTTTAGGGTTCTAAATACATTAATTTAATCGCTTAGTAACATTTTTAAAAATCTAGAAAACATTTTGAATTGTTTTAGAGGTATAATCTTTTATTGATTGATTTTTTTGTAGCACGATATAAGAGGATGGGTGATTTTGATCTAGATAGGAGCAGTTTTTTCTGGTTTTAATTAAATTATATCTTTTGGTGTAGTTTTAAGAGACCTCTCAAAAATTTTGATCGGCTTAGAGGTTTGATGATTTTAAAGTATTTTTATAGTTTGACAAAGGGGGCTAAGTTGCTGGTATCTAGCAAGAGGTAGTCTTGAGGGTTTTAATTAAATTTCAGGAACTTGGGGATGGTTTTCTGAAATCTCTAAAAGAAACTTTTACTCAATTCAGGGACTTTACAAGTTTCTTCTTTCTTTAAAGCACGGCCTAAGGAGACAGGAAACAAGTCAATCTAGAGGCTACTATTTTTTACGTTTAATGTTATTTCTTTAGTACGAGTAAAGACTGTCATGTAACCAGGTTTATATCTTAAGTTTTAATTAAATTTTATCTATGGGGTGTGGTTTTAAAAATAGTCTGAAAAAAGTCAATCAATGGAGGGGTCGTAAAATTTTTAAGATTTTTTGTAGTTTGACAAAGGAGCTATGTAACTGCTATCTAACAAGCGGTGATTTGGGGTTGTTATTGAGAGTCCTAAATAAATGTCATCGTTTAGTGGTATCTTCAAAAAGATATAAGATATTTTGTCTCAATTTATAGTCCTTATTTTGGTTGTATTAATCTAGCAAGACCTATGGGGATAGAGGAAATTGATCTAACTAGGGGTAGTTTTTTAGTGTCAATTAATGAACTATTAATTATCTTTTACCTATAAAGGGGGTGGTTTTAAGAGATCTCTAAAAACCTTTAATCAGTTCAGCGGTTGTAAAATTTGTAAGGATTTTTAACATTCAAAAAATTGAGCTATGTAACTGTTATCTAACAAGGGGTTGTTTTTCAGGCTTTAGTTAAATTTCTACGCCTTAAGGTGGCTTTCAGAAATATCTAGAAGCAATGTATACTCAGTTTAAGGACTTCATATTGTTTTTCTAATTGTCTAATACGACCTAAGGTTTTTAATTAAATTTCTTCGTTTTAGGGCAGCTTTGAGAATCTAAAAAACATTTTGACTTTAATCTAGAGACTTTATTTTTATGTTTCTCTACTGCAAACTAAGAAGATCTGTTATTATCTGAAGTTTTTATCTAACAAGAGATGCTTCTGAGGGTTTTAATTGAATATCATTGTTTTAGAGTAGCTTGTTGAACCCAAAAAACATTTTGATTCAATCTAGAGACTTTACAATTTGTTTTTTATTTCTCCATGTAGGTCGACCTAATGAGACAGGTGACTAACCAGGGCTGGTTTTCAGGGTTATAATTAAATATAATGTATTTAGGGTCGTTCTTAGAAACTTCTAAAAGGACATTTAAACCGATTTAGGGGGTTTTCACTTTTTGAGGATTTTTGTAATACGATAATAGGGGACACGTTATCTTTATCTAGCAAGGGGTGGTTTTCTAGGGTTGTAATTAAATGTTAACGACTTTGGGTTGCTATAAAAACCAGATAGGAGATACTTATGCTCAATTTAGGGACTTTACTACTTTTATATTTTTGTAGTACGACCTAAGGGGATAGGTAACTCTTAACTAACTTAGGGTGGTTTTTCAGGGCTGCAAATATAAGTCTCCGCCTGTGAGTTACATAATTTTATTGAAATCGCGTCAACCTAGACTTTACCACAGATTATTATTGAACTAAATGCAAATGAAATAAATGAAAAAAAACAATAGAATTTTGAATAAAAAAAAATAAAAAAATGTAACTTCCCCCTATTTTTGAGAATGCGAGAAATGGAGGACATTCTGGAAACACTTGGCGCTACATATTTAAATTAACGGGAAGTGCCCACGATTTCCAAAGGCACCCCGTATAATCAGCGCGTGCGTGTGTTATATTCGCAGAAGGTGAACGCAGACAGATAAAAAGGGGCGTCACACATGCGTGCACAATACACACATATATAGACATTTTTATTGCTTTTGACTCCTATCCAGAGTAGAGGCAGGGGAGGTCGTCACGCAACGATTCCTTTCACGGGGTGAGCCAAATGACAGCCGGCATGGCCGTCTATGTCAGTACCCCCGCATGCTACTATCTTTCGGATACACGCATGGCAGGTGTGGGAAATGACGTCACGCAACTCGACCCCTTCGAATTTCACTGCAATTCAGAATTCAGTCTTCGCCGGAAATCGTTTATTTTCTACAAACTTTTCTCTCGTTTCGAGGAAGTAAATCCAGAAGAAGGTTTTACAATGATATTCCCGCATATAAAACAGTGCCGGAATACCATATTTCCACACGCTAATCTTACAGTAGAGGAATCTGGCACTTTGCGTGCACTTTATAGACACGGAATGTCGCCATTTTCCTGCAATGTTTGTAAAAAATATTTGTGTATGACACATTCTCGCACTTGTTGCGTAATATACTCTTCCATGTTTAGTTTTCTTATTTAAATTTTTTTAATTTTTTGTGCTCTTACTTTGAAATTTGGCATCAGTTTCAATCATTTAAAATTGCTTAATATACCGCATTTTTCAATTTTACAGTTTGCAACATCAATTTGAAATTACCTTAATTGCGGTCGTCTGTTATAAAAAATCAACATTATGCAATTTTGTCGGCATAGTGGGGTCCATTAAACTTAACCCAAAATATATTGCCCGTCCTAGTTTTTTATGCTCTCAGTACTGTGATACTTTATGATTATTTTTAGAAAAAAATTCAAAAACTATATAACTAGATGAATAACTAAATAGATAAAAAGCTTAATAAAACATGCTTATATTTCATGAGATGTATTATTTAAAAATATAAAAGAAAGATATGGTTAATATTTTTTATAAAGACGCAAATGGATTGCAAATGATCTCAATATTTTTTTTAATCCGCCGATGTTTATAACCAAGAGCAATTTTAGACAAAAAACATTGACATAAAAAATATTGTTTAAGATTGTAAATCATCTTTCAAACCTACTGCTTTTTGGTTAAAAAACCCATTTCTGAAAAAAGGCGTGCATCTCTATCCAATAATTTTTGCTAAAAATGCCGACTTCCTGTATAAAACGCCACAAATTATACAAAAATGGTAAATTTAATAATTCTGAATGATAAACTAAATAATCTTACTTAAAAATTGCAAATACCAATTTTTTACTAAAAATGATGAATCTTTAGCGAAATTTAATCATTTTTGTTTAATATGACCGATCTTTCGCAAATAACGTTAAGATAAACTAAAACTGATTTAAATTATGATTCTTTTTTAAAATCTACATCTATATTTTTCGTTGAAAACTGATAGTTCAACCTAAAATTGTACAAGAATTTTATATCCTTTTTAAAATCGTTATTTTTGCTAAAAATACTTATTTCTGGTATACAAAACCAACATAACCTATAATTGTTAAAATTGAAATATCTGCTATAACCTGTAACTGTTAAAAAAATGAAAATCTTGTACAAACTATAATTAATTTTTTTACGACACGAATTCTTGCTGCAAAAAACTAACATAATCTAAAATTGTTAAAAAATTATGAATTTTCCAAAGTTAATGTTTCATGTTTTAATATGAAATTTTAAATCTTTTCCGACAATGAATGAATTTACATTCCAATTTTTTTTTCCAATATCAATTTGGAAGTTTATAACTGTTGAAAATATTTTTTGTTTAAAAAAATCGCTTTATAGTGAAAAACGCTGACCTACTCTATTTTTGTTTAAATATTGTAAATATTCCTTGAAATCCAGTGGTTTTTTATTACCAGTGACAATTTTGAATAGAAAACACTCACATAACAAAAAGTTGTTTAAGATTGTGAATATTTTTATAAAACTAAGGTGCCTCGTTGAAAATAAAAGATTTTGGTGAAAAATGTTAACATAACCTAAAGTTATTTCCAAATTTTAAATCTTTAAAATCTATACCGATTTACGATGAAAAACATGACCATAACCTAAAATTCTTCCAAAACAATGTATCTTCTTTCAAAATTAATGATTCGTGTTTAAAATAACGAATTTCTGGTGAAAAAAGTTATAATAACCTTATATTGTTCTAAAATTAATATTTTGTTCGAACTATAATAATTTATATTTTAAAATAACAAAACTTGGCACAAAACCCTAACGTGGCCTAAAAATGTTTAAAAAATTTTAACCTTTTAAATAGACTGATTCTTTTTAATTATTTTGAATTTTTGTTAAAATAACGCTAAAAAAATTTAAAAAGCGTTAATTGTCGTAAATATTTAATCTTTGCAATTTAATAAATTTTTAATAAAAACACCCAATTCTTATATAAAATCCTTACACTACTTAAAATGGTGATATTGATATTTTTTAATGCTAATTTCTGGTGAAAAACGCGACCATAACATAAATTTGTTCAGAAACGTGGTATCCTTTTTGAAAATTTCTAGTGAAAAATGGTAAAATAAACTTAAATTGCTCAAAAATTGAAAATATGAAATTATGAAATTTATTAGTTTTCTAATAAAAGTACCCACTTACAATGCAAAATTTTGATATATCCATGCATTTTCAAAAATTAGGAATCTTGATGATAATTTTAAAAAAAATGTTAATATCTGGTGAAAAGACGAACACAAATTAAAAATTATAGACATTATAATGCTGCTTTCAAACTGTCCGATTTCATGTTAAGATTTTTTTAAATACTAATTCCTAGCGGAAATAACTATATATATATATATATATATATATGTATATATATATGTATTATAAATCATGTATACTATTTTCAATCATTTATTAGATTGTTTGAATTTTTTAATTTAGGCGTACAAGAGTATTAAAACACAATATGCTTTTCAACAACAATGTTTGCCAGATTTTCGAGATATATCGTTACACCACTTTTTTTAGACAGAATCGTTAGAGCCGTTTAGAAAAAAATTATTTTTCCACTGAAGTGGTGAATGACTAGCATAAAAGAAGAATATATGTTAAACAACTTGCATAAAATTTCCTGAAAAGCTAAAAAATATCGAATGCTACATATCTAATAGTATAGGAGATATAGATTTTAAAACCTATTTTTTATTAATCAATTTGATTGAAAAAGTTTTTTATCTTAGTTGTCATAAAATAACACAGTTTTAGTACATTACAGTTGAAAGTCGTAACAAAATAAGTTGAAGAAGATTGAATTTTCTAAAAATAAAAATAAAATAAAATACATTTCTCGATAGCTCTTATAGAACCGCAGTTATGGTTCCCTGAATTAGACCTTCTTTTATGGAACTTATATAAACGTTAAGTTTCTTTTGAAATGTATTGCTGTTTCTTTATTTTTTATTTATTTAAGTATATTTCTTCACGTCGAATGAAGCATGAGCTACCTTGATATTTCCAAAGAAACTTAACGTCTAAATAGTAAGAGCGTTGCATCTTATTTGTTTATTTGTAGTCAAATTAGTTTGCTTTTACTTATGTTCTCATAACTTTATACGTTGATGCACAAGAACTAAGTTATTTTAGGAAAACTAAAATGAAAAACCTTTTTAGTCGAATTGTTTAATAAAATAATTTGTTTAATTTGCAGGCAATTTTGAATAAAATGAATTTTGAAAACTTTTTTTTATATATTTTTAAACATTTCAAAGTGATTTCGTTGTGGTAAGGTATACTATGCTATACTATACTAAACTAAATATGCCCTTCCCCTCCAAATTAAAAAATTTTGGTTTTTATATTGTAACTATTGACAGTTTTGATGAATTTTTAGATTCTGAATCTATTTAAACTTTATTTAATTTCAATGGCTTATTGAAATCTGGCATTCTTTGATTTCGATCACTTAAAAATTAAATTCATAATATTTAAAATTTGCATGATTATGAATTTTATTAGAATACTTACAACCCCTAATTGATCAGATTTATTTAATATTTCCAACTACAATTCTATGTATTGCTCAATCTTCAAAGTAAAAATTACATTAGATCTTCTCTTATGATTTGCCATAAATTGTAATAAATAATTTTATAGAATGATCATAAATAACGTGAAGATGATTTTATTTGTCATAGAAATTACTTTATTTCCGAACATTGAAAATCAATTGTGAGTTCGTTCGAAAAATCTTTCATAACGTAATAACCACTTCTTTTTCTCCAGAAACCTCAGGGCTATTGATGGCAACAAAAGCTTAGTTGGCGATTTCCGGTGAAAACAAAGCATGTCTCTTTTAAAATCTTTCGAACGAAAATTGTGCTTCCTGATGTATTTAAAATTTTCGTTTGTCATCAGTGATCAGTTACACAGATGTTAAAATTATTATTCTATAATCACTTCTCTCAAAAATTTTGTTACAAATTAAAATAGAGTTAATAAAAATTTAATTTGTATCCTCTTTTAAATGTCTACACTCTAAGTTTTTACTATAGAGTCATAAACATACTTTTGTTCAACAGAATATAAATTATATGATTGAAGACAGATTTACTGTCTTCGAAGAATGCAATCTTCAAACAAACAGATCATGAGCGCAATTCTCAAGTAGATATGGACCAATAAGCAACGAGAGCAGGAAATTCTTCTTTAATTTTCATATAGTTCTTCGCAAGTAATTAAATTTAGTAAAGAAAATTCATTTTCTCATTTATACCAAGACTGGTAGAAATTCGAGCCAACAATTAATTCTGAGCATCTTTTTGTCTCGACATGCTCCGGCTGCTGATTGGCATCGTGGGAAAAGAAGTACCTCCTGCTGATGCTTATGAAAACAAAAAGGTACTTTGTACTTGGTTACAGAATAAGATTTTTAATTTATTTTATATTAATGATTTTGCGTAAGATATGAATATGTTGTGTTTTTTTTTTTGTTATTAGAATTCGAAGTTATGAGATTATCTAATTTTTAAGAATTGGGTGTTATTTTGTGAAAAAACTTGTGAATGTAGCCTTTTTAATATTGTAAAAAATAATAAATAGAAAGTAAGAATGATCGAATTTTACACTTCTTCCTTATACTTATTATTGTTCTCATCTCATGTAATTCATTATGCAATAAAATAGAAGACTGAGAAATCGAATGCAATGGGAGACAATTTCATAACTGTAACACATCGCTCTTTTTCCTCATATGAGTATAAAAGAAATGTCATCACATTGCAAAATATAGTTTTTTTTTTCACCTGCTCTCGAAAAAAATAATAATCGAAGTAAATTAAACCAGGCCGTATTTTTAATATATGATTGAATTAAAATATTTCCACCTCTCTAAAAGAAATACAGCCGGTTAAATCAAATCATTAAAATGTAAAAGAATTAACAATAGAAGAAGCATAATAAATTTTCGTAAATGTGGTTTAAAAATTATTTATCTATGGCTGTCTGCTTTGTTCTAATAGGTTATTTTTCTATTAAGTTTTTTTTTTTTATTTCTTTTATTTACATACCAAAATTTAAGAGGAAAAGTACTTGATTCTCAAATTTGTTGGTAGTATAAGTAAATTTACTTTCACAAACACTTTAACTTTTTAAAAAAGAGTTCTAGCCACTGAACACTGCGTAAAGCAAAGTTAGCATGGTGATAACGTCAAAATATCGATGCAGAGCACACCTGCTCGAGTAAAGCGCGCACGGCAAACTGAAAGTATTGAAGTCGCTGTTGTGTATTCTCATGCTATAGCAACCTATAGTCAGTAAAAAAACATTCTGTAGAACTTCATAAAATTAATTCAATGTTTTAGTATTTTGATATTAGATATAACTGTAAAATTATTATTATTAAATATAAAAATTTTATTATTAATATTACATTATAAATGTATATATATATATATATATATATATATATATATATATAATTAAACTATTTGTCATAAGGACAACCGCAG
>JAAAKG020139304.1:0-12398 GCA_010014905.2 Druon quercuslanigerum
TTTTCTACGTATATTACGTCGTTTATGTATTATACGTAGAAAACCTCGAGTGACATGTCACAACCCATCTCTGGTCTTAAGTAATAATGTATAGTTTTGAGCAGAGTTACTTAGATGCCCGAGAATTTATGTTGAGTAAATGTTCTCGAGAATATGCTCAGCATTGAAGCTCGAACAGAGAATTTAAAAGAATTTAAAGAATTTATTGTTTAATCAAATATATATCATAATTACTATATATATTTTTACCAAAAACATTCTAGAGTAAAATAAAGATATACTTTTTTAAATTAGAGAGTTGCTATTTAGTTTAAAATTAATCTCTTTTGGTTTCTGATTCAAACTAATTTGTTGAAAATTCATCTTTTTTGGCTGAATTCAACTATTTTTATTATAAAATTAAAATAATTTTTGGTTGAAATATAAAATATCACGTTTATCGTCATAAAATCGTCCTTTTTGGTTAAAAATTCATTTAGCTGCAAATTTACCTTGTACATGTTTGATTCAAACTTTATCTTCTTAAGTGGAAAACTTTAATATTTGGTTTTAAATTCCTGTATTTTATTGAAAATTCGAATTAGTGGGAGAATATTTAAGCTTCTTTGATTGCCAATTCATTTAATTTGTAAAAAATTCATCTATTTTGGTACAAAATTCATTTTATTGATTGAAAATTAGTTTTTTATTATTTAGATTTAATTTTTTTAGCTAAAAATATAACTTCTATTTTTAGTTGAAAATTGAACCTTTTTATAGAAGTTGAATTTTACTTAAAAAGTATAATATTTTGTTAAAAATTTACTTTGTTTTTATTGAAAATTAAGTTTCTACTGAAAATTTAATTATTTTATTTTAGTTGAAAATTTATCTGTTTTATCTTTTTGGTACAAATTAATTTCTGTACTTGAAAATTTAACTATTTTGTTAAAATTACGTTTCCTGTTTGGTTGAAAATTTATTTTACTAATTAAAAATTAAAGTATATTTTATTTTTGGTAAAAAATTACTCTTTTTAGTTGAAGCTTTATGTGTTGGGGTGAAAATTAATTTTTTTTGTTAGCTGAAGATTTATCATTTTAGTTCAAAATTCACTTTAACTATTCCATCTTTTGTGAAAAACTTACCTTTTTCGATATAAATGTAATCTTTTTTGCTATGAAATTTTCTGTTTTGTAGAAAATTTAACAATTATATTTTTATGTTATGAATTCGTTTCTTTGGTTGGAAAAAAAATATTTAGTTAAAAATCCGTTATTTTTTTATAGAAAATTCATATTTTGTGTCGAAAATTCCACTATTTGGTCAAAAATTCATCACTGTGATAAATATATATATATATATTTAGATGAAAACTAAATTTACTTTAAATTTACTTTTTTAACTGAAAATTGAACTATTCTATGTTTGTTTTGTAAATTTATATTTTTCAGTTGAAAATTTATGTATTTTATTGAAACTGTATCTTTTTTCGTGGAAAATTTACATTTAGGGTTTAACATTGAAATATTTTTCTGAGAATCCATTCTTTTTGGTTGAAAATTGATTGTTTTATTTTAAAATTTCGTTCTTATATTTTTAGTTTAAGTGTTTTTTAAACATTTTTTTAACATTTCAACTATTCTAATTTTCGATAAAAATGGATAAATTTTTTAAATAAAAATTCATGTACTTTGTTAAAAATTAGTCTTTTTTGATAGAAAATTATTCTTTTAGGTAGAAAATTCAACTATGTTTAAAAATTCATATTTTTGGTTGACGATGCCTCATTTTAGTTAAAAAAAATTCCTTTCTCAGGCTCAAAATTTATCTTCTTGATTTGAAAACTCAATTAAAAAGTTTTTAGATTGCATTGAGAAATAACATTTTTTTTCATTAATATTAATAATCTTTTAGGTGAAAGCTTGGTCTTATACCTAAAAAAATTTAGAAATTGGAATATTGTAGCAACCCTGATTATTGTGACTTTATTATTTAAATTTAGCGCCCTTTTCAATTTGAAGCGATACGTTTTCGCGGGTAATTTAAATTAAAATTAAATTAAAATTTTTTTATAGAAAATTCATATTTTGTGTTGAAAATTCCACTGTTCGGTTTAAAAATTTATCACTATTATAAAAAAAAACAATTTATTTTGCTGTAAAATCGTTTTTTTTTAGTTAAAAATTAATTTTCAGCTGAATGCAAGTTTTCTTTTAAAATTTATATTTTTAGTTGAAAACTAAATAATTTGACGGAAAACTGGTTTTTTTCTTTGTTTAAAATTTACTTTTTAAACTGAAAATTGAACTATTCTATGTTTGTTTTGTAAATTTGTATTTTTTAGTTGAAAATTTATGTATTTTATTGAAACTTAACATTTTTTCGTAGAAAATTTACCTTTAGGGTTTAAAATTGAATTCTTTTGTTGAGAATTCATTTTTTTGTTAAAAATTGATTGTTTTAATTGAAAATTTAGTTTTATTCTTAGTTTAAAAAATATTTTTTTTGTTGAACATTTATTTTTTCAACATTTCAACTATTCTTATTTTCGCGGAAAATTGATATTTTTTTGATAAAAATTCATGTACTTTGTTAAAAACTAGTCTTTTTTGGTAGAAAATAATACTTTTGGGTAGAAAATTAACCTATTTTTTTTTTAAATTTCAAATTTTTGGTTGAAGATTCCTCATTTTAGTTAAAAAAATTCCTTTCTCAGGCTCAACATTTATCTTCTTGATTTGAAAACTCAACTAAAAAGTTTTTAAAATGTATTGAGAAACAACCTTTTTTTGCAATAATATTAATCTTGCAGGTGTATGGTGGGTTTGATACCTATAAAAATTTAGAAATTGTAATATTGTAGCAACCCTGATTATTGTGACTTATTTTATTATTTAAATTTAGCGCCCTTTTCAATTTGAAGTAATACATTTTCCCGGTAAATTTAAATTAAATAAAAATTTTTTATATAAAATTCTTTTTTTGTGTTGAAAATTCCACTATTTGCTCAAAAATTAATCAATGTTATAAAAAAATAATTTATTTTGCTGCAAATTTGTTTATTTTGAGTTAAAAATTAAATTTTTAGCTGATTCCAAGTTTTACTGAAAATTTATATTTTTAGTTGAAAACTAAATAATTTTACTAAAAACTTGTTTTTTTCTTTGTTTAAAATTTACTTTTTAACTGAAAATTGAATTATTGCAGGTTTGATTTGCAAATTTATATTTTTTAGTTGAAAATTTATGTATTTTATTGAAACTGTAAATTTTTTCGCAGATAATTTACCTTAAGGGTTTAAAATTTAATTATTTTGTTGAGAATGCATTCTTTTTGGTTAAAAATTGATTGTTTTAATTGAAAAATTATTTCTTCTATTTTAAGTTTAAAAAAAGTATTTTTTTGTGGAAAACTTATTTTTTAAACATTTAACTATTCTAATTTTTGCGGAAAATTGATATTTTTTAAACGAAAATTCATGTACTTTGTTCAAAATTAGTCTTTTTTGGTAGAAAATAATGGTTTTGGGTAAAAAATTATTATATTTGTTTAAAAATTTATATTTTTCATTAAAGATTCCTCATTTTAGTTTTTAAAAAAATCCTTTCTCAGGCTCAAAATTTATCTTCTCTATTTGAACACTCAACTACAATGCGTATAAAATGTATTGAGAAACAACATTTGTTTGCATTAATATTATTAATCTTTCAGGTGTATGGTTGGTTTTATACCTAGAAAAATTTAGAAATTAGAATATTGTAGCAACCCTGATTATTTTGACTTTTTTATTATTTAAATTTAGCGCCCTTTTCAATTTGAAGCGATACATTTTCCCGGGAAATTTGAATAATGTAATTATAATTAATAAAGATAGAAAATCCGACATTTTTAAATCTAATTCAAAATCCTTATAAGTGCTCATTAAATTCTGAAAGCACATAAACGTCGAGAATATTCTCATGCTCGTGAAAATTTCTCCGAGCACTTAAACTCTTCAGAACACAACCCTAGATGCCTAGATGTGCAGCTCCGTTCACAGGAATACATATGAGACTGAAAATGCTCTGAAATGCTCATGGTGAGACAAATGAAATTTGAGCTGCAACAAATTCATCACCATCGTTTTTCTGTGATGAACTGTCTGGAATGCAGATCTATCGATCAAAATTGGAAGCGATGATGAGAAAAATGGGAAAAAAGAGAAGCTCTGAGTGTCTTCAATTTTCCCCCTGTTGCAGAGAAAAAGGAGAAAAAAGGCGAAGAAGAAGAAGAAGAAGCTGCTGCTGCAGAAACTACAAAAGGCAACGGGGCAAAGTGATTTATAGCGACTTGAAAGCCGATCTAATGAGCTTCTCTACGTTTGCAGGTGTCGCCGCGGTTAATTGAGACGAAAGTCATTAAACCTGATCCAATTATCAGCATTAACTGACTCCACCATTTTTACTCCCCGAGGAGTAATAACATTTGTGCGCGTGCAAGAATTTCTCTCGATTCTTAAAAACTCTCTTTTAACTATGGGCGATAAATATTCTAGAGCACAATAGTAATTACCTGCCGTATACTGTAATTCGAACATCGTTTGTTTATAATCTTTGCAAAAAATGGGTCAATTCAAACCAATTAGATATTTTTAGATCTTTTCAAAGATTTATGGTCGCTCGCAAGCTTGAGCGCGCCGAGCGCACGTTTCTCGCTTGATAATGTATTTAATTCACGCTAAGCGATTGGTCTTTATACTTCCCTTGTAATTTGGTGATTGTGAATTCTCTTTAGTTAAAGCTCATTCGGGCTTTAACTAACATTATCTCGCCACGCATCTCGTGCTTCGCATTCGATATGTCAAATGTATATTATAACTATTTTTGTAACTTCGTCTGGGACTGTTTAATAAAATATTTCGACCTAATGTCTAAATTCTATTTTTTTATTATTACTTTTACCCTGACAAATGTTTGAAACAGACGTATTTTCATTGTGCTGTTTTTATAAATAATTAAAAAAGGATGCAGTCTATAAAGAGAAAATAATTTTGTTATTAAAAACTTTATTGTATCTTGTTTCGTTTTTTGCAAAACCTAATTTGCTTATTTTCAATGTTACTTTTTTACAATTTAAGCAGAAAATAATTTTGTTTATCAATTTTTTTGCGTGCCATGTGTTGTTTAATTAAAAATTAGATTTTTTATTGTTAATGTTGTTTTTTGCCATCAAAACAAAAAGTATTTATTTATAAAAAATTTGGTAGATATTTTTGTGCTGTATATTAAAAAGTTTAAAGAGAATTCAATTTTTTCAAAGATTTCGGAAAAGATTTCAAATAAATTTTTATCTTAAAAAAATTATTTTAAGATTAAATTTAAAAAGATTTTTAAAAGTTCCAAACGAATCTCAATATTATCAAAAAAGAATCTAAAAGATTTTCCGATTTTCTTTTATTTTGTAGAATGTTTTTAGTTTAAGAGAAAAATTTGAATTATTATAATAATAAAATTTAAGTTTTTGAAGATTTTGGAATACAATTTTTAATTAAAATAAAAATTTCGAAAGCTTTCAAGATAATACACAAATTTTCATAGGATTCTTGGGAATATTTAAGGTAATTTTTTTAACAAATATTTTAACTTTATTAACAAATATAATTTTAGGATAATTTTCTAAGATATTTTAAATCACTGAGAAAGATTAAAAATTAAAAATTTTGAAAAGATTAAAATTATTTTAAAACTTTGAAAAATTTATAAGGTATTACTCATTTTTTTCAAAGACTCAAAAAGCGTTAAATAAATGACTTTCAAACTTGAATTTTTTTTACTTTGAAAAATACTGCTATGTAAAATTTTTTTTTAAATTTTCTAGGCTCTGTTTTGATATATCTTCAATTTTCATAAAAAATTTTGAATATTTTGGAAAAACCAAGTAAACTTATGTTTATAAAATTTTAAAGCAAATAAAAAAAGAAACTTCAACAATTTTCATATTTTTTATTAAAATTGAAAACGTTTGGTTTAAAATTACAATCTTTTTTGTCTTTGGATTCAATTATTTAGTTTCAAATTCGTCTTTTTATATGAATTCCAATCTTTTTGATTGAAAATAAAAATATTTCTTAGTTTATAATGACCAAATATTATATTTTTCGAAAAAATCATATTTTTAAGTATAAAATTAAACTACTTTGTAAAAATCTGAAATTTTTGGTTAAAAAGTAATTTTTTGTGTTGAAGATTCTTAATTTTAGTTTAAAAATTGGTTTTCTCTTTTATATAAAATTAAACTTCTTAATAGAAAATTACAATACTTAGTTGACAATGTACACTTTTTTATGGAAAATTTATATTTTCTGTTTAAAAGCTGCAACTTTTTGACGGAAATTTGTCTCCTTTGGAAAATATTCAATGTTTTTTGGTTAAAAATACAACTGCTTAATAATTAATGTTTTTTTGTTGAAAATTTAACTATTTTTTTGAAAATTGGTCTTTTTCATTGAATTCGACGGTTCATTATTTAAAATAAAAATATTTTTTGATTGAGATATCAGCTGTAAAATTTTTCGTTTAGAACTTATATTTTTGTATGAAAGTTGAACTATTTTGTTGAAGATTAACTCTCTTCTTTAATTTTTTATTTGAAATATCTGTACATTTCAAAGTCTTTTTGTATTTTCTCAAGAATCTCAAGAAAATAAAAACAAATTAAAAAAATAATAATTATTAGTTAGTATCTAGAACTTTATAAATCGCGATTTCCAAATGTAAAAAATACAATTTTATTGTAAATAATTCTTCCATAATAAATAAAAGAATTCTGTCTTTAATTTTTTAAAGAAGATTTAAGTACGATCCTAACGATTTATAAAAATGTCGAAAAGAATCTTGAAACTTTTAAGACCATTTTTTTAAAATTGAAAAGATTTTACATAATTTTAGAAAAAATCCTAGTTATTTAAAAAAATATTTCGAAATTTTAGAATTTCTGAAGAGATTGAAAATATATTAAAATTGGCCAAGATTTCAAAAAATTCATAAAGTGTTCCTTAATATCTTCAAAACTTCTAGAATCCTTAAATATATTTTTTCTTAATTTAATAAAATGTTTTCTTTTCAGTTTGAACGTCTATATTCGTGAAATGAATTATTGTAAAAAATTGAATAATTAATGAAATATTCATTACGTAAATAGGTTAAGATTGTTGAGCATGTAAACACTTTTTAAAATTCATGAATATATTTAAACATTCCTGTAATGTTATATAATTTTACCAAATTAAATTTGTTTTCTTTTCACATGCAAATTTGGTAATTATGTGTAATATTAATGCTACTTAAACTGCGCCTTTGCTCAATCAAAAATAAATAAATCCATTTGCTCCTTAATTTTAGTCAAACAAAAGTTTTATTTGAATCAAGCAACACTTTTTTTAGGAGATTAAAAAAATTTCTAAGTGAAACACATAGATAAATTTATAAGTGACTATTATAGACTATTAGATTTAAATCAGAAATCTCTTTAGATAAAATTTTTTAGGGTCAAGGTCCTTACATTCAATGACCATTGACCAATTTCAAGAATACTTAAAGACATACATTATAATTCACTGAATTTGATTTTGGGATAATGATTCTCTCCTTATTGAGAGTGAAATAAACACAAAAAAAAATTAGCAGCTAACGGTATTTTTTCAATAGCCATTTATATACGAAATTCTTTTTAAAAAGGAGAATGAGGAGCAACTGATCTGAGAATACTATTTTCTAAAAAATATACAATGCACAGGTGCTCTACTTTCTTGAAGAAATTGTTTCCAGGATGTTGAAAATTGCCTAATAAATGAAACTTCCTCGAGACTCAAGTTATTGCTCTATTTATTTTGTAGGTGAGTTCATTTTCGTTGGAGAGCAATTTGAAAACCGCGAATGAATGGACTGTAATAAGCAAAATACAACAAATCTACCAGTGGGGTACAGACCTTTTAAAGTTAAAGGTCAAAGCATCGACAATTTTAATTTTCGTATTGTGAATTCTCTTTCGTTAAAGCTCATCTGAGCTTTAACGAACACGTATATCGTGCTTTGAATTCGATATTATGATTCTTTCTCTGCTATGGTCTGGAATAATTTATTCAAATATTGCAAAATAATGTCCGAATTCTGTTTTTTATGTTTATTTTAATATTTGTTTCTTATTTTGCACCAATTTTAATTCTCAGCTACACTGAAAAATATTTAACAAACAATTTTGTTATTAAACATTTTATTACAACTTGTTTCGTTTTTCCATTTTAATTTTGTTTATTTTAAAGTTATTTTGTGCGATTTAAACTAAAAATACACATCCTTGTGTAAAGTGGTCGTTCATTAAAATTTGGTACACATAATTTATGCGAAAAAATTTTTTAAATAAAATTTTTTGGAAGCTTCTTTTGTTCTTCCAAGACGTTAACTTTTTATTTTCAATGTATTTTTATAAATAAAATTTATAAAAAATTTTAGATCATCTTTGGCTAATAAACTTTTGTTTTTTATGATAAACAAAATCTACTCTCCTATCTAAATATTATTAATAACAAATGTGTAGATACTTTTTAATGTACAAATTTTGTCTATTAATTTTTTTTCTTATCTTGCTTCGTTTTTTGAAAAATATATTTTTTTATTGGTAATTTTATTTTTTGCGATTATAAAAAAATGCATCCTATTAAAAAGTATTAATATCAAATTTGTAGATATTTTTTTGGTGCAATATTTTTTGTGCGATGAAAATTTAAATGTTCTATTTTTCAAACAAATTCATATATATTTTATTTATATATTAAATATCTTTTATTTTTTAATTGTTTTATCAATTTTTAACACGGTAAAACATTCAAATAAGTTAAAAATCCTTTTTTTTTAATTAAAAAAAACGTAAACAATATTATATGATTTTACCAGCATTTTTGATTTGAAATTTTCTATTTTTTATAAATCTATGAAAATTGAGAAGCCTTAAGAAGAATAAGAATTTTTAATTTTTTAATTATTTGTGTAAAAAAAATAATTTTAAAGTGTATAAACCGAAAGATAATAATTTTAAACACAAACAAAAAATTGTCTGTGCAAGTACACGAATTTTCAAAAAATTATATGAGCTTTCTGCCTAATCGTCAATTTTTAATTCATAAAGGAAAAACTTTCCACCAAAAATGCAATAGTTATATTTACAGATAAAAAATTAATGTTTATCAAAAAAAATTCTTACAGAATACTTGAATTTTTAACTAAATAGTTTAATATTTAACTAAATACAAAGATCTTACTAAATTAAAGGTGGAAGCATCGAAAACTGTAATTTGGTGATTGTGAATTCTCTTTAGTTAAAGCTCATTCGGGCTTTAACGAACATGATCTCGTCACGCATCTCGTGCTTCGCTTTCGATACATCAAATGTATATTATAACTATTTATGTAACTCGGTCTCGGACTCTTTAATAAAATATTGCGACATAATGCCTAAATTCTATTTTTTAAGATTACTTTCACCCTAACAAATGTTATTAAAAACTTTATTGTATCTTGTTTCGCTTTTTGCGAAACCTAATTTTTTATTTTCAATGTTGTTTTTTTACAATTTAAGCAAAAAATAATTTTGTTTATTAATTTTTTTCGTACCATGTTTTATTTTATAAAAATTAGGTTTTTTTATTGTTAATGTTATTTTTTATCATTAAAACAAAAAGTATTTATTCTACCAAAAATTGATTAATAATAAATTTTTAGCTCTTTCTGGGTAAAGAACTTTTGTCTATTAATTTGTTTTCGTACATTGTGTCGTTTTGCGACAACAACAAAATTTTAATCTTTTTTTTCAAATTATAACAAAAACTACGAGTCCTATAAAAAATTATTAATAACAAATTTTGTAGATATTTTTGAGCTGTATTTTAAAAAGTTTAAAGAGAATACAATTTTTTTCTGAAAAGATTTTAAATAAATTTTTATCTAACATAATTTATTTTTAGATGAAATTTAGAAAGATTTTTAAAGATTCCAAACGAATTTCAAAATTTTCAAAAAAGGATCTAAAAGATTTTCGGATTTTTTTTTAATTTTGTAGAATGTTTTCAGTTTTAGAGAAACATTTGAATTAAAATAATAAAATTTAAATTTTTTAAGCTTTTGGAATACAATTTTTAATTTTAATCAAAACTTCAAAAGTTTTATAGATAATATCCAAATTTGTATAAGATTCTTGGGAATATTTAAGATAATTTTTTAATTAACAAACATAATTTTACGAGAATATTTTTAAATATTTTAAAAAATTGAGAAAGATTAAAAACTAGAAATTTTGCAAAGATTTTGATTATTTTCAAACTTTAAATATCTTTTTATTTTCGAAATGTTTCATTAATTTTCAGAATGCTTAAACATTTAAATAAGCTGAAAATCCCTTTTTTAATTAAAAAAAAAACTTTAACGATATTTTTCGATTTTACAGTTAAATTAGTACAGAAAAAACTTCTTTTTCAGATATGTACGTTAACCTTGAAAAAAAACTCTTTGGCCTCTGAAAATTATCACCAACATTTTAGAGTTGAAATTTTCCAGTTTTTATAAATTTATGAAAATTGAGAAGCCTTAAGTAGAATGAGAATTTGTAATTTTTTAACTATTTGTGTGAATAAAATAATTTTAATGTGTATAAACCGAAAGAGAATAATTTTAAACACAAACAAAAAATTGTCTGCACAAGTAAATAAATTTTCAAAAAATTATATTACCGTTCTACCTAATAGTTAATTTTTAATTTATAAAGAAAAAACTTTTAACCAAAAATGTAATAGTTATATTCACAGATAAAAAATTATGTTTAAAAAACAAAAATTTCTAACAGAATACTTGAATTTTCAACTAAATAGTTTAATATTTAACCAAATACTATAATATTATACTAAATAATTGATTTTTCAACGAAAATAGAAATTTATAACAAAAAAGTTAATTTTCAACCAAATCGTTAAATTTTCTAAAAATTATCTGAATTTTCAACACGGAAATATTAATTTCCTAGTGAATTTGTGATCAAATAGTTGAATTTTTAACTTAAATTATGAACCTTCGACTACATGGTCTGAAATAAATAATTTTTTTAATATTGGGTAATAATTTTATAATTTGTAATAAAAATGAGTCTAGCTGCGCTGGGATTCGAACCCAGGTTAGTCTGTAAGACTATCAGACCAGAAATCACAAACAAACATTAACATCCTTTTTTTAAATTAATTAGTTGATTTTTGAATAATAAAAAAATGAATTCTTAATGAAATATGAAATATTTAATGTGTCAAAAAATACTTTTAGATACAAACAGTCGATTTCAATCAAAGAAGATGAATTTTCAACAAAATAGTTAAATCCTCACCAAAAAGAGATATCAAAAATAATAAATTCAATATTGCAAGAATTATTATTTGAATAAATTAATAATTGAAGAAAAATTATTTATGTAATAAAATAATAAATAATTCTAAACAGTATTTTAAATAAATTATATGAAGCGGTTAAATTTAAAAAAAATGTAAAATTTTTAACTAGAAAAGATCAATTTACAATTTAAAATATCAATTTTAAACCAAAAATTCATTCGCAATACAAAAAGAAACAAATTTTCAATAAAATAGGGAATTATTAAATTTTGAGTTTGGAAAATTAATTTTTAAAGAAAAATGAATCTAATTTTTAACTTATAATGGATGCATTTTAAATAAAAATAAAATATTAAAATTTACAGATTAAAAAAAAGATGTTCAACAAAATAGTTATATTTTGAAAAAATTATTCATTTTTCTACCAAAATGGTTGAATTTTTATTTTAAATACGATTTTTTAGTAGAAAAGTTCACTTTTAGCCCTTAGTTTAATTTTCAACTAAATAATTGTTGAATTTTCTAGCTATAAAGGCAAATTTTTTCAAAAAACAGTTGCATTTTTAACAAACAAGTTTTTAATTTAAAAAAACAAAAATTTATTTAAAAAACTTGTATCAGTTTTTTACTAAAAACATATTTGTTACATTTTAGAAACAGTAAAATAAATTTGAAAGCAAAAAATTTTTTCTAGAAAAATAGTTTAATTCTTAACAAAAGTGATAAATCATGATAAATCATAAATCATATTTACAAAAAACTGAATTTCCAAGAAAAGAGTTCGGAATTGAGCTGAATACGAATTATAAATAAAAGGCATAAACTTCCAACCAAAAAGGAAATGAATTTTTAATAAAAAAAATAAATTGTCGACCGATTAGATAAATCACTATCAATAAAAAAAATTTTTTAACAGAGTAGTCTAGGTTTTAAACTGATATGGTTCCATAAGTTGAGAACCACTCTAAACCAATTTGTCAGGAATTATTCCCCGCTCGTGTTTACAAAACAT
>JAAAKG020139305.1:0-12397 GCA_010014905.2 Druon quercuslanigerum
TTTTTGGATAAAAATTCATATTTCGCTCAGTTAAACTGTTCACAATTCGCTCTGTTGTTGAAAAATCATTTTCTAAACTAAAACCATAATGTTTCATTTCTGGCTGAAAACCTCCGTTTTTTAGTTAAAAAGTCAAGTATTTGGTTGAAAATGCATCTACACTGAAACTGGATTTGTGCCCGATTTCGGTTATGGCCTTGGACATAAATCCAGGGAGTTATACTTTAAATAGGCAGGTCAGCAACAACTATTTTCGTTTAATTTCGAGATATGACGCAACTTGACTCAACTAAAGCGCTCATTGCTGATCTCCTGTTGTTTGTCACGCTTGAGTCATCGCTAAATCCTGCGGACAATCAATTCTAGGAACGCAAAAATCTATTTTACTAAAATCCAGGTTCCAGTGTCCAAATGTTTTGTTGTCCCACATACTTTAAATTCAATAATGTCCAGTTTACTAAAATCCAGGTTTCAGTGTACTTATATTTTTTGTAAATACTTTAAATTTAGAGGTGTTCTAATATTTTAAATGCATTGATTTTACAGTTAAGCATACAAGATTTAAATTGAAAATTTGTTGATTTATGAAATTCTGAATCTTTATGACTCTCTGGACATGTCGCTGGGTGTATCAATACAGGGTAAACGACTTACGCCTACTTCCGTCCCAGAATGAAGATATTGACATCACACTATTCGGAAATGATGGCTCCGAGGAAACGATCTAAATCGTTTCTCTGCAGCAGAGTATCGTAAAATCTTGCGGTCATTTCCAGGAAATGAAGATTTCTTTTTCATTCTCTCGCCCCACCTATTATCCCTTAAAGATCGCTTTATTTCTAGCCTTACAATAGGATCAGTTAAGGCGTCACGTTTCAAAACTGGGTATACGGTCAATTCACTGGGAAATAGCGCACTTTTCATTCTCGAGCTTATATTTTCGTTCAAGTGTGTACACTGTAGAGCAGTAATGAAACGCGGTACATTTGTTCTCTTTGCCGTTATCCGGCGTTACGTTGCCCGTTAAAGGAAGCACCTTGCTTTGTGTACTTAGACGATGTTATTAAAAACAGGTCGCTTAAAATGTAATATCCGTAAACGTACTTTTTATACTGCTTCAAATATCTTTTATGCACAGAGATGGAATACTGTATCTTTACGATCTGAAATAACAGAACAGATAACTTCTGCCCTCCGGATAAAGAAACTATGGAACTGCATTTGTAGCCTACCGAGATATTCAGTTCTATTCATTAAAACAAATGAAAAATTTTAATTCTGTAGGCAAGGAACCCACTAAAATGTTTTTCAACTTTACCTCGCCAAATTTGCTAAAAAAACTAACGATCCAATTCAATAAGTTTGAAAAGAGTTCAGAAACATTTAAAGGGCATTCCAAAGAATGTGATGAAATGCCTATGAATTTAAGGTGATTTTAAAAGACTTGGATGAATTAAACAAAAACTTGTTAAAAATCCATTAAATAAGTAAACTTTAGTGAATTTAGAAGCACTCAAAGCGTTAAAAAAATTCAGGATCAAGAAATAAGAATTCAGGGCAAATTAAAAAATAATTACAAAAAATGTTTGAAAAATTCTAAAAATCTTTGAAACCCTATGAAATTCCTCACTTCTTGTGAAATCATTAAAAAATGTTGTTGGAATTGCAACGCAAGAGTTTTAGCATATTGTTTACACGCAGGATATACACGCTGATGATGAGAACGATTAATTTAACAGAATATTCCGAGTACAATCGTTGCAACTCCCTTACAACTCTCTTACCTCTTTTTCTTTTCGTTCTCCTTGACTATGATGTTTTTGTCAGCTGGTGCCGAAAATTCGATAACGAACATGGTTCGCTTCTCGAAGTCAAGGAGAACTATGTCTGGCCTCGAGTGTGCGACAGAATCAATTATCGACAATATAAAGTTCCAGTATATATATACATAAGTGTGATACAGTCGTCAGTACTGTCGTATCAAGATTTTCAGCATACAGTTAATATAGTTAAAATATCATTTATATAACAACAATTTTAGTTGAAAGAATTAAAAGAATATAAAAGAATTCAGGGTAAATTTCAAAAAAATAATTTGAAACCTATCCATATCTTTTAAATTCTACAAAATACCTCACGTTTCGTGAATAAATTATTTAATATACACTAAAATATTATACAAACCCGCGTCATTGTAGGATATTTTCTACAATCCTGGAAAATGTATTAAAATATGTTGAGAGCTGTAAAAGTCCCTCAAAATCATTGAAATCCTCGGAAATTTTATAAAATTCTGTAAGGTGTTTTAAAATATTCAGATCTTCTGAAATTATAGAAATTCTTTATTTTAAAATATTTCAAGCGCTTTGGAAATTATTTTCAATTAATGAAACTAATGAGAAATACGTTAGAATCTTTTAAAATTCCCTAAAATATTTCAAATTCAAACCTCTTAAAAATGCCTTAGAAGTTTGAAAAATGCCCTAAAATCTTTGAAATCCCTTCAAGATACTGAAATCTATGAGAAATTTTTCGGAATCTTTAAAAATACTCAGGAATATTTCAAAAGAATTTAAGACAATTCAAAAATATTAATAGATCTGGAAATAATTGTCATCAGTACACATTCTAATTCTTAAACCTAGCGAAAAATTCGAACATTAAATAATATTAATGTAGCATATACGAAAGTTATCATCAATTCAAAGATGAGGCAACTTTTTTATGCGGTATGATCTCGATCTAAAAAAATGGCTATTTCGAGCCGTCTTAATATCAGCTCCATTAAGCTAGCACCTCCACAACGAAAAATCAATATTTTTTATGTGGCATAATTTCGGGCTATTTTCGGGCTCTTAAAATATCAAAAAACCAAATTGAAGAAAACAACCCCTATCATTAATAACCATCCGACACCGAATTGAAAAGAATGTCTAATTTTTATTGTGAATGATTGACAAACAGTGCATTAAAATTTTTAAAAGTTAATTATAAGTAATTTTAACAATTAAAAATTTTAATAATATTTACCTTAAAACGTATCGATCTATTGAAATTTCTTCTATAATTTTTCAAAAAATGGTATACATACCAATATCTAAGACACTAACTCTGCACTTCAGAAGGATTTTGTACAAATTTTATGGGTTTATTTTGGGAAATTGATTTTTGCGTATTTCAAGAGCACAAAAGTAGCCCTAGATTCTGATGTAGTCTGTTTTGTCCAAAAATTATTCTTTTAAATTGAGGCTTAGTTGCCAGCGTTAGGGGTTGATTTTTGGAAATTCATTTTTGTGTATTTGAAGAGCCCGAAAAAAGCCCGAAATTCTGGTATAGCTTGTTTTTTGAAAAATTAATTTTTAAATTTGAGGGTTGGTTATTAATGATAGGGGTTTTTTTATTCGAATTTGGTTTTTTGATATTTTAAGAGCTCGGAAATAGCCCGAAAATCATATAGGATTGGATTTTAAAATTTTAATGTTTTTATATACTGGAGGTGCTAACTGCTCGAGCACTCAGCACCTCCACCCAAAATTTTGATTTTTGAGAAAAATAAAAGAGCCCAAAAATCGGCATTGCCACGTAAAATTAGCCCATAAGTAGCCCGAAATTATGCCATACAAAAAATATTGATTTTCCGTTGTGGAGGTGCCACCAGAACGGAGCTCTTAATATCCACGAAGTGCACTCAAATCCGAATTTCTGAAGCAGTATCTGAAAATTTCAGTTTTGTAAAGAGAAGATTATTATTTACAGTATTTACAGCATAAAAGTCGACATAAAAATAAGAGAGGTTTTTGACGAATTTAATTGCAGTCATTAAGCCATTAATTATAGCGATAAATCCTGATTTTGCGCATACCCTAATATGCATAATATTATGCACAGTGGAAGCTGAGACAACGAGCCACTATGTAAAAGTAGGAAAGCTAGCCAATTTTATGGTTTCCGTTTCACAGGATCATGCACAAGGAAATTTAGCTTTTTAATCCTTAAGGGCTTGCGCTGGGTAATTTATTATGCTAGGAGTTTACGTCGTGCTCAACCAGTGTACGCTAAAGGTAACGAACTTGTTGTTTCAAGGTCTACTAGAAACGACGTATTTAATTTCGTTCAGTTTAATGAAATTGGGGACGACAAGAGTGAACAATGTGACCAAAATAAACCAATTGTTGTTAAAAAGAAAAAAAGAACGACTTGGACATGAAGAATAGAACTTCAACACATATTCCAGGGATCACAGTGGGCCAGCAGTTCATATGTAGAACGAAAAGAAGGGAATTTTTCTTCGAAAAGATGGAAAAAAGGCGAAGCTTTTTTCTTTGAAAAGTACAGGCGCAATGCACAAAAATTAATAAATGCGACGCATTTATGAAAAACTATTTATACGCAATTTTAAAATTAAAATATGAAATCAATATTAATAATACTAACTCGTATTTCATATTATCTATTACCTAACGTAATAGAAAAGAAAAGCAAGGACAATATTTTTGATAGTTGATAAAAACTGATATCTCAATTACATTAACATATAATTATTCTGTATGAACGATAACACCATTTCGTTTTTGTTAAAAATTCCCATTTTCGACAAAAAATGCTAACATAACTTAAATTTCAAAATTATGAATTAAATTCTTCAAGTTTTTTTTTCTCAGATTTTTGTTTAAGATAACCGATTTTCGGTCAAAATTCTTAATATGATATGCAGGATGGCCATTTTAATGTATCCACCCCAAAATCTCCGGAAATAAGCAGTATACAAAAAAATTGTTCGGTCGTAAGTTGCTCAGAAAATGAGTGCCATCTTTCTACAAAATCGGTTTTGACCTTGAGATAAATTTTCAAGGTTATTTGGAGGTCACATTGATTTTTTAAAAATTGAAACCCTTATTTTTGACATTAAATTCTGAAAAAGCGAGAAAATTTACGTCCAAAATGATACTTAGAGTCAACTTTCACAAGGTCAAATAAAGGTTAAATAGAGGTCAAATTTCAAAAATCATGTAGAACATGATTTTTTTGTTTTTTTGTTTTAATACGTTTGGGCAACACAAAGCTGGGGTGGATTTGGGATCAATGGAGTTGATCACCTTGATCTTGAGGCCAACTTGTAAGGTCATTCGAAGGTCAAAACATTTGTTTTCTTGAACTAATACACCCGAAACTAACCCCACAGGCTCGTAAGCTCCAAACCAACAAACTCCAAACTTTGACCTTCGAATGTCCTTCCAAGTTGACCTCAAGGTCAAGGCGATCAAGGTCGTTGGTCCCAAATTAACCCTGGCTTTTTGTTTCCCAAACGTGTTAAAAAAAAATCATATTCTGCATGATTTTTTAAATTTGACCTCGATTTAACCTTTATTTGAGCTCGTGAATATTAACTCTAACTATCATTTTGGACGTAGAATTTTCCGCTCTTTCTGAATCTAATGTCAACAAAGGGTTTCCAATTTAAAAAATCAATGTTACCTTCAAATAACCTTGAAAATATATCTTAAGATGAAAAACGATTTTGTAGAAAGAAGGCAACCATTGTCCTGAGCAACTTTTGTCTGAACAATTTTTTAGTGTACTGCTTATTTCCGGAGATTTTGGGCGGATACATTAAAATGGCCCACACTGTATAATTCTTTAAATATGGTAAATATTCTTTTAAACAAAATCATTTTTTTATTAACTGATTCGAGTTTAGACAAAAAATGCTAACAAAGAAAACAAAAAATTTTAAATACCAATTTTTGATAAAAAACATTCATACAACCTAACAAAAAATGGTTTTAAATTGTAAATCTTCTCTAAAATTAAATAATCTTTGTTCAAAATAATCGATTTCTGGTGAAAAATGCTAACATAACAGTAAATTGTTAAAAAAATCTAAATATTTTTTAAAATTTTAATGCATTTTCATCCGGTTCAAATTTCAAATTACTTTTCAAATTCATTGAATATGATACTTTAACAACCAAAAATAACTTTATATGTCATAAGAAATTGTATAAGGTTGTCAATTTGCTTCTAAAAATGTTTATTAAATGAAAAATTATTCTAAGGGAGGATTTTGCCACGTGATTAAAAAAATTTTCCGTTGAAAAAATGAAATCCTCTGCTTGGAAATTTTAATTTGTTTATTAAATTTGTTTAAACAATTTTTTTATTTTCAACAAATATTTTACCAATTTTGTTAAAGGGACAGAGTATTTAGAGTGCGAAATGTATATGGCTATGGATCAATATTTACAAGTATTTACAACAATGTACAGAAAGTCTTATATCTCGTTCCTTATCTCTATTTCCTGTGATAGCGCAATTTAGGACTTTTTAGCATACTTCCGTTTCCTTATTTTTTCCTTTTTTCACGTCCTCCCTAGCACCCTGCAACTCCTTCATCCATTCTTCTCCTAATTCATCCTCCCTCAGAATCTTGACCGCATTCTCTTTCCAGCTTCCTTTATCTTCCATTCCTCTCCTACATCCTTCCCATACGTCCTCCCATGTTTCCTCCTCCCATTCACATATTCTACACTTTCTGTTCTTTTCCCTTTTCCCTCGTTTCCCAATGTAAATATTGCTATTCCGGTCCACCTTCTCTATCATAACTTTTCTAAATACTTCGGTAAACCTTCCTTTTTATCATGTTATACCATTTATTGTATTTTGATTCCTCAATCTTCCCTCATCTTTCTCTTTTTTCGAATTCTTCATAGTTTACACCAGTCCCGTCTTCTATGTCTCTAGCATTCAAGAACTCCCTTCTTTTTTCTTCCCGTCTCGTTAATTCTATCGCCCTCCCTCTCCTCTCTTCTACCTCTATCAAACACTTTCTCGCCAAATCCTCTCCCTTTCCCTTCCTAAGCTTCGTCTCAAATATTCATACCCTCTTTCTCGCTCTAATACTTAATTTATCTTTTTGCGCTGCCTCTCTCACCATATATCCTGGAGTCCTCCAATCTACTCCTAATGTCCACCTTATATATCTTTCTTGTAAACTCTCAATATCTTTCCTTTCTTTCCATCCCCATATCTCTGCTCCATACTTAATACCGGCCATACCAGCGTGTCAAACAACCACATTCTCCTTCTCCAATTTTTTTATAACCTTCTTTTTACTATTCCCTATCATCTCCATTCTTTTGCAAAATGTATCTCAAATATTGAATCTTCTTCACTTCTTCTATTTTTATTCCCTTCCATCTCCCCCTTCATTCTTTCTGTATCTTCCTTCCTTATCGAAACCTCATTATCTTTGTTTTTTCTATGTTTAAATTCAGCTTTTTCCCATCTAAGTAGTTTTCTAATTCTGCAATTAAGCCCGCCATCCCTGCTTCATCCTCTGCCATCAGCATTATGTCGTCTGCGTATGCCAGTGCATATCTTTTCCTTCACTATCCTAATTCCTCCTCATCCTTTTCTCCTCATTTGTTCTTCCAAGTCTGATATTATTATATAAAATAAAAGTGGACTCAGAGAACATCCTTGCCAGAAACTATCTCCTACTTGACCTCCTACTTTTATCCTGCTTTTTACTCTCTTTATTAATTTCTCTCTTATCCCCTTTTGCACCATACAGTTTTCTATTTCGCTTTGGTCTAAAGAGTCAAACACTGCCTTTAAGTTCACGAACATTGCTATCATCGCCCCTTTTTCCCTTTTAATCCTCTTATTTATTAGATATTTCAGAACATATATGTTGAACATTACCACCATTCCTTTTCTAAGCCCTATCTGATTCGGTGGTCCTATCTTTTTTCCTCTACTTCTTTCTTCAATCTCTCCGACAAAACAGTTACATATACTTTATACAGTGTTGGCCACCCCTCTCTTCTCCATACTCGATTACACATTATCCATGCACATTCCTCTAGTTCTGTCCCTCCATATTTCCATACTTCATTTGAACTCGCATCTATACCACGTGCCTATCCATCCTTCATTATTCCTAACTCCTTATCTATTTTTCCTTTTGTTATGTCCTTTTCCTCATCCCTTTCTCTACCATATTTTCCTCCCTTCCTAACTTTCTCTCTACTCCTCCTAGAAAATCCAAAAAAAAAATTTTTTTCATTATATTATTTTAATATCTTGGTTTACTCTTTCTATGTACTAAATACTTCCAGATTATTTTCGATTTTTCCTCGATGTTACTCTCTTCGCTATCCATGAGTCCGATTTCAAACATTCTCGCCTTCTATCCTCCCCTGCCTCTATCTATCGTCGCTTTATGGTACCTGTCTTGTCTTTCTCCGTCTCTACCCAACCCTGCTACTACTAATCCGATCATGCCGGAAACGGAAGTCCAATTGAAAACGTAGTCTCTAAATATATTTAATCTTGAAGTAGCACCTTTACTCATTAAATTGTTAATATAAAAGTAAAATATTTTTTAAATATTTTAACCTGATAGATAATATTTTAAGCAGTGTCTTTGCTGAGAAAAGTAGTTATTTTTGAAAAAATGGGATTGCTTATTTGAACAAAATTCCATGTCAATTTGTTCTTGATCACAAAGTAAATAAATGAAAAAATTCAAAAATCTGTTTGAAATGTAATAACTTTCATTTAAATAAATAAATACTCGAATCGCATAACAATTTTTGGTCAAGTGAGAAAGTAAAGAGTACTGCATTTTTAAACCTTTCTTGATATTATCATTGGAGTTTCAAAAGAAGATAAAGAGCTAATACATTTAGAAAACGTCATTAGTCGGCTAGTCTCATGGGCAGAATGCGAGTAATAAAAAAACTGAAATTTGTAATGAACATCACTGAAAATTTCAGTCGTTTTTGAATGGTTGATTCAGAAAAATAAAATTAGTTACAATTAAATGAGCTGTAAATCAAGTTGAACAACCTGCTGATGGACACTGATGAGCCGCCTGCGAGCCGAAAACTCGTTTCCAGTCGTTTTTGAATGGATGAATAAGTAAAATGCGATTAAATTTCAGTGAAATTAAAATTAAAACCAGTTTAGAGAAAAAATAAAAAGCAATTTATTAACATTTGTGGGAAGTATTATTGGATTTAGATAGCGTTTTTGGTCAAACGATTAAAGTCGAGGTATAAACTTCGCTGACAAACACTCTTACGAGCCGAAGGTGAGTGCTAAAAAGAAGACTGGAATTTGTACTGACCGTCACTGAAAATTCCAGTCGTTTTTGACTAAATGTAACACAAATGAATTTTAGTTAATTTTTTACTACTTCAATTTTAGAGAGAAAATAAAGAGCTAATGTGTTGCTAATGTACTGAAATTTTGAATTTTTTGGGTGATTATCGGTAAATTTAGGGGGCTTTATCAGTTGCGATTTAAAATTTGCTGACTCACACTTTTACAAGCCCTTGGCGAGTCAAAGGGGAATGCTGAAAAAACCACTGAAGTTCGTACAGACTATAGGCGAAAATTCCAGTCATTTTCGACTGGAGGAATAGTTAAAACGTGATTAAATTTTAGTGAAATTATATTTAAAAGCAGCTTACAAGAGGAAGGCCTGATGTTCGATATTCAAATCGAGGTCGCGTGAGCATAATTCGAAAGATTATCGAATATCATTCGACACGTTTCATGGCTTTTTTGTAAGTGGGGCCCAGTTTAGAAAATATAGATGTTTGAAAATTTTAGCTACCTTCACTGATTCAAGATGAAACCTACTTTATAATTAAGGGCTCACTTAGGGCTAATTTAGGCCCGCAGTCCCAAATTTAGGGCTCTATTATTTTTTATGAAAAATAGTGTTTGCGCTAGCTTAACGTTAAGCTGGCCGAACATTGCTGTAAAACACACTAAAAATGATTTTAGCGAAAATTCACCTTACAGAATAATTTAGGGTTCATTTAGGGCTCTGGGAATATGATCATCGAAATTTAAAAAAAATGTTTAAACAACTTTTATTTAAAAAATCGTACTAAAAATTAATTAAACGAATTTATTTTCTCACCCTATGTTAAGAATCATTTAGGGCTCCCCGAATATAATATATGAACTTTTATACAATTATTGTTTAAACAGATTTAAAAAAAAAAAAGATTTTTTTCATTTCCCTTTCATAATTGAGGAGCCGTATAAAATTTTTTTTTTTTATATTTCTTTTATAATTTCCGGCTCATTTAAGGCTCCTGAAATATGGTCGAACGAAAATCGTGCGATTTTTTCTTTCCCCCCCTTGTTTTTTTATTATGTATGGTGTTGTGTCACCTTAACGTTGTAAAAAATACGTGAAGAAAATCATAAAATCCATTCTTTCCTCTCGCATAATTCTGGGCTCCTTGAGGACTAATTTGGGCCCGTAGTCCCGAATTTAGGGCTCTATTATTTTTTGTTAAAAATATTGTTTGCGTACTAAACATTATTTTACAGTAAATTCACTCTACAGAATTATTTAGGGCTCTAGGAATATGATTCTCAAACCTAACAAGAAAAAGCGTTTTCACAATTCAACAAATGTACTAAAATTTAATTCCTTCTTTTAAATTTATTTACCTTGCACAATTTCAGGCTTATTATGGCTCCTAAAATATTGTTAACCGGAGTTCGTCCGATTTTTCCTCTGCCTTTCGTTATGTATGGTATTGTGTGAAGTGCCACATGATTTCTCAGAGAAAATTCGACTTTTCTCGAATCTCTTATACTGCGTCGCTTATTATTCCGTATATTATTATCTCAAAACTTATAATCTAATTTTTTTAACAATAATATTGTTTTTATACAATTTTCCGTAGTTACGTTATGGGTATTTCACCTGATCTATTAGGTTGAGATAAGACAACACAGAATAAGCAACGCAGTGTAAGAGATACGAAAAAACTATAATTTTCTCCATCCTTCCTATGAAAAGAAGCAAGTGATATTAATTATTCATTTGATTGTAAACTCTCTTTCAGAAGAAAAATATCACTTTCAACATTCATTAACTGCGTCAATAATTCCATACGATTATAACTTTTCACGACGAACAGGGGAAGAATGTTGTTTTAATAATTGCCAAATATCCTTAAAGAAAATATTACTCTAAACAATCGCTAAATGTGTAATTAATTGTAGAAAACGTTAACTTTACACGATTTTGAGCAAAAATCATACAAATGGAAATTGTTTAAACGATTGGAAAATATGCTAAACAAAAAATACTATTTTTGATTATTATTACCTATATCATTTATTCCGAAAAATAGTAACTTTTCACGATTTACTGTCAAAAAATATTATTTAAAAAAAAACAATTGTTTAATAATAAAAAAACCAATTAAAACTAGGGGGAAAATTTTCACTTACAGATAGAAATAATTTATTTTGAAAAAGAAAGAAATATACAGTCTTCAGCATGAATTTCACAAAAAAATGGTATTTTCCTATAACTTTCTAAAATTGTATATACCTGGAGTTGCAAAATGAGCCTGGAATTGAGGGGCCGGATTGTATAAGGGCGTAAAGAATTTTCTCGTGCGAAATGATAGTCCTCTGGAGGCTTCAAAACAAATTTTGGGTTTAAAATTTTTGAAGGACATATCTAGACGTGAAATTTTATTGTGCATCTTTATTCCTCTAGACGAAAAGTTGTAACTTTCTTAGTTTTCAATATAAAACCAAAAAACTGACTTTTTTGAAAATCTTGATTTTAATCCTTTTTTCACTTGAACTCGTGCTCAGTGCTTCAGTTTCTGACATTTTTTAATGAAAATTTCAGGGAATGTGCTTTAATATGTCGCTCAATTGACAATATGATAGGAATTCAAAACCGCTGTTTTCAAAAATAATTATTAATTTTTTTCTGATGCTCGACGCGAATCGAACTTCCAGCGCTTCGTTTAGCGAGAGAATTTTGAGCAGGCAAATACTTCGCGCGACAAAAATTCGGAGAAAGGTATGATGAAGTTTTTCGGAAAGTTTCAGATCAAAATATTTAATATTTTAGGAGTAGTTATGATTTAAGTGAACGTTAGCGCTGGAGTTGTCGAGCTTACTATGCACTCGGCTATACCATGTTCTCTTGCTAGAGAGTTTTTACTTATAATATGATCCTATGAAATTTTTTAGCGAATAACAGTTAAACAAAAATATGTTAACAAAATAGTCCTGAATTTTATTTAATTTTGACTGTATTTTCCGTTTTTTTAAAGATTTAAATGTAGAATACTTTTATGTACACCTAATGTTTACACCGAAATTCGGCTTAACTCGTAAGCGAACTTGAACATGCATTTTGAAAAGAAAACTATGCACAAATTTTCTAACACTTTGTCTCAATCTATTTCAAAAATAAAACAGATCAGTTAGTCTTTAACTATGCTCTGGACAGTGCGCATTAAATTAAATGTTAAGCTTAATAAAGTTGAATATCTCACGAAAACTCTAGCGCGGACGTTCACTAAAATCATAAATACTCCTAGACTATTAAATA
>JAAAKG020139306.1:0-12397 GCA_010014905.2 Druon quercuslanigerum
CTTTTTTTATTAAAAAAAATATATAATTTATATACATAATTATATATAATTTAATATATAATTTTGTACGTTTTTAAGGATTTTAAAAGGTCTAAAGATTTTTTGTTTTACAGAATAAATTTTAAAAGAAAATTCAAAAAGTTTTCCTACCACTTCCTAAAATTTCCAAAAGTTTGCAGAAATAAAAAAAATTAGGAAAAATTCGTACAAGTTTCAAAGATATTCAGACGTCTTAAGAGTTTGGAAAAGATTAAAAATTCACTAAAATTTGAAAGTATTGTCAAAAATATTTAACTAAAAATATACATATTCAAAGATTTCGAGAGAAAAAAGCTTTTCAAGAATTTTTAATAGTTTGAAGACACTAGCATTCATTTTTATGATTCATGGGAAAATTTTTAGGGATTTTTTATAGAATAGTTTTTTTAATAGAATAATTTGCAAATCTACGTTTTTAAAATTCATGAAATTTGTTTGGTAATTCTTAAAAATTGTAAAAATTTAATTTTTGACCTTTAAAATTCCAGGAATTTTATTTTAATCATTACAGATTGCAAATTATAAAATTTGTTTGCATTAAAATAAAAAATTCTGCAATATTTATAATTTAAATTTAAAATTTCATCAATTTGCTTTTAAATTCAAGACGGTTAACTTTTAAAATTAAAAATCATCACACTTTAGGAATTTTTATTCATACAACTTTCAAAATTTAAGAGCTTTCAAATGTGAGACGTCAAAATTGACGAGTGTTAAACTGAAAATCTGTAAAATTTAAGAATTGGTCATGGTGGGTCTTCAAAATAGAACTACAAGTTAAAAAAATGTTAAAAATTATATACCTTTAAAATGTAAATGTTGGAAATTAAATCAATTTTAATTTTGAAAGTTTAAAATTAAAGTATTTTTAAAATATTTCGTTAATAAACATTAAATATTTAAGAGTCTTTAATTCAAAAACTCAAAAATTGAAGAAATTTCTATTGTAAATCTTTAAAACTGAATTGCATATTAAAAAAAGAGACTCAAAATTACATACCTTAAAAATAGAAATCATCCGAATTTAATAAATTTCCAAATTAAATCTTTAAAATGTAAGAATATTTCATTTTAAAGTTTCGAAATTCAACTACATATTGAAAAAAGTTCAGAATTATAAATCTCGAAGATTGAATACATTTGAATTCTTGCAGTTTAAAATTGAACTGTTTCTAAAATTTCGATAATAAATATTAAATATTAAAGAGTCTTCAATCAAAAATCTTCAAAATTAACGAGTTTTAAAATCGCAAATCGTTAAGATTGAAGAATTTTTCATTGCAAGTCTTAAAAATTGAACTATTCCTATAGAATGTTTCTCTAAAATGACTTATTTCATTTTTCAAAAAATTTAATCATTTTATTGTTAATGTAATTTTTCACGATTGAAACAAAAAATTTGCATCCTATCAAAAAATTATGAAACACAAATTTTTAGCTATTTTTTGAATGCAAAAATTTGTTTGCTTTGTTTTTTTCGTAGTTTGTGTAGATCCTTTTAATATACGAATTTTTTTTATTAAATCCCCTTCTATCGTATCTTGCATATTTTGATCGCATAATGGAATTTTTTATTTTTCATAATTTTTTATATCATGAAAATTTGAATTTTTGATTTCCCAGCTTAATTGAAAAAGTTTTTATGAAAATTTTGTATGGTATTAAAAATGTTTTCCTTCCTCTGAGTTTTTTTTTTCATATCGCACGTTGTTTGGTTCAAAATATTCTTTTTTCTTCATTTTTGGAATTTTGTAAATAAAAAAATATAATTTAAATAAATTGTTCGTATTTTTTGTGTACATTGAATTTTTTAATCTTATGAAAAGAGGTTTCGCAAAATTATAAAAGTTATATAACTTTCTAAGGCCAATCCAATCTGTGAATTGTTTCTAAAGTTTCTTGCACATGGACAGTTGATAAAAACTGGGGAGGGGGAAATTTTACACAAATCTAACTTCCTCTGCTAAAAATGTTAAAAAATCAGAAAATGGATTAGATTCAGCAATACACGTGAATGAAAATTCGAACAGTTTTTGTCGATTTTTTCGGCTTTGTTCATTTTGCAGTTGACGATGTTTTTTCCAAATTGCGTCAGATATGATGAAAAAAAAACATAATGGCAATGTTTTCTAAATATAGATTCTTCGCTTGAATCATAGAACAAAAGTTCCACGATAAGGGTTTTGTCACACAATAGATATTTTACATAAGATAGTATAATATATTTAAAAAGTGGGTATATAAACTGCAGAAAATTAGAACCCTCTTTCTGTTTGCTTCAGAAGCAGTTTAAATTTCACGTTCTCGAAACAAATATTTTGAACTAAAAATGAAGCTCTCTCTGTGCTTCATACTACTGGCTACTGTTTTCGTCCATGGTGAGAAACAAAATAATTTTAATACAAAGTACAAAGTCGGTGTATTCCTTTATATTTTTAAGTTAAAATTTATAACCACTCTAATAATTTGGCAATAACTGTTTCTCTATTATAGGAAATGCATTTTAGAAAATTCTTTACAATCCAACGAAGTCTTTGGAAATCGTAAAAATCTAATGAAATACGTAGAAATCGTGTTTAAATACTTGCATATAAATTAAATAAACTTTGAATCAACTTCGATCTCTTTCCTTTCCTCTCACCATTGTCCAAAATTTATTTGTTATTTCAGATGATGCAAGAGCACATACTTTTGGAATTCACGAAAATAAATTCAATAGGGATCCAATCTTCCCCTGGAGGCTTCCCAACTTTCATATTCCTAATACATTTACCATTTTATCAAAATTTATATCGTGATTAAATTCGTCTTCTTCTTTACTGAAATTTCCCACTGGTCATTCTGCTGCTTTCCACCTCTTTTTTCACCGTCTCTAGCGTTTTAGACTGCTGCAATCTCTTCTTCTTTTTCCACCTCTGACTCTACTTTAAAGTTATTTGTGGCAAAGTTATTTATTTTGTCTTCCCCTACCTCTAGTAGGCTTCTAAAATAATTTAGCTATCGTTTTCTTCCTATTTTTCGTCCCCTCTTTCTTCTTCAGTACGCTTTTTCTGAAATCAGTCTCCCTTAAAAATTTCTAAACCATTTGATTTTGCTGCCTTTCAAATTCATTCCGTGAGCCTTACCCATTTATCCTCCTAGTCCTCATTTTCGTCGCATTCTGCCCACAATTTTTCCATTTCTATTTCACAATTCTCTCCCTTATATTTTTTGCATTTTAAACGGGTTGTAAATTTCTTATCTTCCTTTAACAGACATGGTTCCCTATTGGAAATAGCAATGTGTATTTCTAAAGGGAAACTAAATGAAAGATGGTCTGATTCCTTTCTGCCCTGGATATCGTTTTTTTTTTACTGAAAATTCTTTACTGTTTTCTAAAAAAATGATGAAATCTGAAAACGATTTCTCGTTTCCACAGATATGTATCCTCTTTCCCTCCATGTCCCTCTGTAAACTTCCGTTTAATAATCTAAGTTCATGCTTTTCAAAAACTTTTCATAATATTTTGCCTTTTGCGTTTAGCAGCTTATCGTCTGATTTTATAACACTGCAATAAACACTATGAAAATCCCCCCTGTCCCAAACACTTCCTCCTTGTTCTGTACCCACTCTGGTATACCCATCACCTACCATAACAAGCTCATCTTCCCTACCCTGATTCTCTTCAATCAAATGTCTTAGTTCAAATTTAAGTTGTGAAAACCCAACATTGTTGTACAAAGTTGCAATACTTACATTATTTCTTCTTTATTTACAGCCTCCTTCAACGATCATCCCGTACTCCAATTCTTCAAAAAATATCCCTCTACTTAATTCTTTCTTTAATCCAATCAAGTGATTCTTTTGGCTTAACCATTCTCATTGTCTCTGGTTACCACTTCGGCAGGCCAAATAAAATCTTCATCCAGTTCAGTTTTGAAGACAGGAATACTCTCCCGCTCCGTCCAGGTGTATTAAAATATGACCGTGTCATATTCTTTACAAAATTCTACCGAGTTCAAAACATTCCTTCCCCACGAGATGTTTCACAACAAAAAATTCAATTACTTTGCTCTCGGCCTCCACTAAATCTTCTCATTTTCTACAGTACTTCTCTCTCCGCCCAGAAGAAATCCCGATTTCCTATTATCCACTTCATGTAGCTCCAGCTTTCAACTGTTCCTTTTAGTTAGTATATTTCCTTAATGTCAATTTTTACACTCGTGTGACTCCAGAGTATACTCTGCATTCTGTTTGCTATTGTGCGGCCGAAAGTGGTTCTAAAACCACCCACTCTTATCCAGTTTTTCCTTTTTCTCCTCTCTTCTAACTCCCATACTAATTCTCTATCTGAAATTCTTTCTGGAATTGCCGAATTTTAGTTATCACTGCGGTTATTGAATTCATCTTTTTCACCAAATTCTAAAGACTCTCTTGTATTCAAATTTTACTGAGACTCATGTTACTTCTCTGTCTGAAAACCTTCGCAGTTAAGATTATTTGCCTTACTCCTTGTTTTCGTTAAATCCTCTATTTTATTTTCAATCCTGGCGATTCTTCTTTTCGGCTTAGTAATTTAATCCTGTCATTTAACTTCTCTTTCCTATGATCCAGCTGTCATTGTTGCTTCCTCCCTTATGCCGATTTCTTCATGTTCTTCTCGATCTTCTTTCCCTTGCCCCCGTATTCCCCCATATAAAAACGCTTTTAAGAAATTCAACGAGGCTACACTATAAAAACGTACCTAGTTCCCCTTCATTTTTTGTCATATAAGAATCACCAATGCGAATAAATTTTCCTCTAAGACATTCTTGTTTCCTGGTTTTTCTGCAGCTTCGTTTTCTTCATCACGCAGGATTTTCCTACTGAATAAGACTGTCTCGTTACTAGATTCTTTACAAAATTCATTCTTATCCTTTTTATCATCTGATGTTATATTTGAAAAACTGGCATCTTCTCTTTCTTTCTTTAGCGAGGCTAGAAACTCGTCCAAAATTACGGTGGCTTTGTTAGTTCGCTGTTTTTTGAGTTCCTGTTTGCTAGGCCCTCCACTTCTTCTCTTGTTTTCTGGTGTCTCGTTGATGCGGAGCTCTTTTTGACTGGTTTGATTTCCATTATCTGCGCTACATGCGCTGTTTATACAAGGTGTTTGAAAAGTCTCGATACACCTAAATATCTCTCCAGGTAAATATTTTTTCAAAAAGGTCAAGGTCATTTTTGAAGTAACTTTTAACGAGGAATCCAGAGTAATGACCTAGAGTTTGAACTTGAATTTGATATTCAAGGTTATTTCAAGGTCCATTTTGTTTTTTTGACAACGGCAATCGAAAGAGCGGGAGATTTTACGTCTAAACATGTTATTAGGTCATGGGACAAGAAAGACTTTGAACTTCAACTGATGTTTTTTAGGCTTGACTCAGGTATGAGTCGGGACCAATCAAGATCAAGTTCAAGGTCAAATTCAAGGTTACCACTGGATTCCTCGTTAAAAGTCACTTCAAGAATGACCTTCACCTTTTTGAAAAAATATTTACCTGGAGAGATATTTAGGTGTATCGAGACTTTTTGAACACCCTGTGTATCCCTCATTATCAACTGATTTCGTTGTCTGGACTGTGTAAAGCAAGACAGTGTAATCAGAAATCCCACTGCGTTTTTTCCATTTGAGAAAAGAAAATGATGATACTTACAGGAAATGAAACCTTATACATAATTCACGAAGAAACAGCCCTTGTGCTTGCGCCAAGTCTGGCATGTTTTTCATTATCACTCGTCATTCAGAAACAGAATGAAATCTATGCCACATTGTAAAGGGAAATTGGTCCTTTCGGAAAATCTACTCGTGTCCACCTCTACACGGTCATTATCACCGGCACGGGTCCGTAAAGGGGGTTATTGAGCTTAACTATGTGTGTATTTCGAGGAACGGGATAAGACAAGAAGTGAATAAAAGCTAAAAGATATCTGCAAGCGAAAAACGTATTTAGGCAGGGAGAGAATACGAGGTTTATCCCAAAAGTAATGCACAGTTGGCTCTAATTAGAAAACATTTATTGAAGAAGATGCAAGTGCTTACAGGCCTTCAATATAATACCCTCACTTATTCATGCACGTTTGCCAGCGGCGCGGAAGTGCTTGGATTCCGTTCAGCGTCCCGTTCCTATTCAGCATCCGAATTTTTCGGGTCACTTCTCCTCGAAGGTCTTCTAGCTTTGCAAAGCGCAACCCCCCCCCCCTATCACCACGAAGGATGTTCAAAGTCGTAATTTACGAAAAGCTCTCTGACTGCTTCACTGATGTGCGGGCACACATTATCGTGCAAAATAAAAACACCACTTTGCAATATTTATGGACGCAGTGTACGGACTTTTGGGCGCAAGACATTCTGAAGAGAGCGTTGGCAATATGCTCCAGTGACAAGAGTACCCAACGGAACTCGATATGTGGCAATTACACCCCGTTTATTGTAGGCAAAGATCATCAATTCTTTCATTTTCGACTGTTGGCGACGAACTTTTACCGCGCACTTTTTCGATGCTACTATACGCACACTGCTATATTGCCGACATCCGATCCGATGGACTATTATAGTTGTCTTTTCAATTTTTTGACATTTTTGATTTGAAAGAATCCCACTACTATATAATACCAACGTGTTCTTGAGACTTCATTCTAAACACTGATGCTTTGATCAGCTTTCTATGTTGACTACGACGCCCGTTAGAACGCGCAGTGCATTACTTTTGGGACAACTTTTGTATGCTGCACAAGCACTTCTTTGCGGAATTTATTTGCTTCTGCTTCCATACTCTTCACCTGCAATTAGGAAATGTTATGAAGAAAGCACTCCAAAAGTTTGCAAATATATAATATGTATGCATTGAAAATTCGAGGATATAAGCATCAAAATGTAATTTGAATACATTATCAGCAATTAGCGTAAGGTGCGTTGGATGATGATTGATATTTCTCCAATTTTAATATTGAGAAATTTGTACAGTACAGATGTATCGGAAACGATTCATAACATGCCTAGGCATGCAGTACAACAAAACTTACCGTAAACTTTAATACATTTTAAGAAATTTTCCTACTAGTTCTTTGGATGTTAATGTTGGTGAGGTGTCAGAGCAGAATACCACTATGGAATGGGCGACCACTTCAAAATGTGTACACGGTTCCATTACTCCTTTCATGGAGGTGGCAAAAATTCGTTAAGGGTCTGACAATTACATTTAACAAGTACATTTTCCCAAAGCACTAATTACCTCCTACAATAGAGTAGAGTGGGGCTAAAGAGCCATTCATTTATCATTTGACTACAGTGACGTTTAGCAATTTCGGCTCATAGTTTTTGAATTTCCCACTAGAGCGTGCGCAAATGGCACTATAAATGATTATATCATCCATCTTCACAGATGCTCTCAACGGTTCTTTATGAAAGAGGGTCTTTTCCCAAAAATTTGTCTCTGCTTTTATTTGTTTTAAGTGCTCCAGATTTTAGCTAAACAAATTGCTTTTAAGTATTTTCCGAATCACAATTGTGTTCTGAACAAGAAATGTTCCTTTATTTTCTTCGGTATGAACCTAATTTAGAATGGATTAGCAAAACCTAAGAAAAAAGGTTATGGGGCGAAAGAGCCAACAATATGGTAGAACGAAAGAGCCACCTTTTCTTCATGTGTTTTTTCGTTTTTAGCAAAATGCTGCGTGTTTATATGCGCAAAAAGGAAAAACACAGTGAGGAGATAATTCGAAGAGCACTTGGTAAAATTCATGATGGCCAAAAAGTCAACATTGTCGCAAAGCAATATAATATTCCTCGTGGTACTTTGCGCCGCAGACTGTTCAGGTTCTACGATATTATTCGGATACTGATTCAGATTAAAAATTAAATTACGTCAAATTACTCAGTGGTGGAATAATGTGGCTCTTTTTTCTAAAGGCTATAATTCTGATACTAAGCATTATAGACAAACAGTTTCTCTATGAAAGTTTTAGCCAAGAACGTGAAGTTGGCGACATTACTTGATTTATCGATTAATGTTCTAATTTACGAGTTTTACAGGTCTTAATAGTCAAAAATGACCCTTTCGCCCCACTCTTCTCTATGGTATAGATTTTATTATATTCCTAAATGACATGTAATTAACAAAAAAAAATAGTCAGCTAGAAATCAATTTTTATTGCACCTGGACCAGGTTTGGCGCAGGCACGACGTCCATCCCTTCATCGTCTATGTGTAAGGATTCATTTCATATAACTTTTATCATGTTTTTTTATCACCTGTCAAAAATCGCAAAACGATCTCGCACTCCTAACTGATTTTTCTTTCTCACCGTACATAACCTCAACATTTTTCATGACTTTTCCCGATCACTGTGTGCCTCACTTCGATTACCAAAATTTTGGATGACACTTTCTTATTTATTTAAAAAAAAGTACATTGGAAAAATTTAAAAATTGAATTTTCTCAAAATAAAAACTATTTGATTAAATTTTTTTACGATACATTCATCCGGAAAGTTGTAAGTATTTTTTAAAGCCATACTTACTACCAAAAAGGATTCTCGAATTTTGGACTAAAATTCACTTTCATTTACGGCGGGATCTTCAAATAAAAATTTGATATCAAGCAATGATATCAATATTTATTGATATTATTTAAGATAAATATTATGTTACCATTGTAACGATACTGCTAATTATAATAATAAATTAAAATTCTTAATTTTTTAAATAATATTATTTTACATACATTAAAAAAAAAAATTCGATAATTTTTTCTAAAATTATGTATAGACTATAGAACTATACAATTTTGATAATAATTTATTTTCAGTCTATATATGTATTTCTCTATTTAACCCTCTTACTGTTTGTTTCGTACTTGAAAGTAATCTTTATTACTTTTTTCAAAAATGTTCATGAATTATTAATAACAACTAATTATACGAGTATAATAATATAATATTTATATTAAATAATGAGAATAAATATTAATATAATTTTAATGAAAATAACAGAAATTCGATTTGAACTTCCAGCCAAAAGAAACTTGGATTTACGTCTATAGCTCAAGCACTAAACAAAATAGATCTTATTCTCAAAAAATTTAATTTTTACTTTTCCTCTCATGCATTTCATTGAGTTAGGCTGGCCTGACCAGCTCACGCTCTAGAAATCCTTTGGAATCTCGTCCAATTCCCGAAAATGTTCAAAAATCTCTTAAATCTTCTAAAATCCCTGGACTTTTTTTCGAAATCTTAGGGAATTCTTGGAATTCGGTGGTTACATTCATAAGTCTCTGGAAAACTGATTGAGTATGGGGAATTGCCTCAAATTGAAATATGTATTAAAGTATTCAAATAATCTCTGAACGGTATGAAGTTACGTATAAGATCACATAAATGCCAGATAAATTTCCGGCATTTCAAGCTTAAGACGAAGCAAGTAAAAATGACATGTTTTAAATTAAAAATTCGAAAAACTGCTGTTTGAGAAAAACAAATATAAAGTTTGGCAAGTTTACCTCATGCGGGAACGACCTACATCCAAAGGCACAATGCGGCATTAGGAGGCTTTATTACCATCTCTGTCACTCTTACGGCATTAACCTTGATATCGCTCCGCTAAACGCTCCTAGGAAAATAGATTCACTTGTAGAGAATGAGAAGTGACGAATATATCTTAACTTTATATTCTCGACAATTGTTTCTGTTGCACACTCGAGGCCTGACATAGTTTCCTTGACTTCGAGAAGCGAACCAAGTTCGTTATCGAATTTTCGGCACCAGCTGACAAAAACATCATTGTCAAGGAGAATAAAAAGAAAGAGAGGTATAGAGACCTTGTAAGAGAGTTGCGACGATTGTACCCAGAATATTCTGTGAAATTAATCGTCCTTATCATCGGCACTCTTGGAGGTGCCAAGCTTTCGCTAGTTAATAACCTAAAAAGCAACCCTGCGTGTAAACAATATGCTAAAACTCTTGCGGGGAAAATGCAGAAGGCGGTCGTTGTTGGGTCGCTCCGTGTCCTCAGGGTGCACGAGACTTTTGCCGGATCGCCGTATTGATTCCGTCACAGACTGTAGCCACCTATCTCATGATAGTGAGACGTGGTTATGGCTGAAATTTTACCGCAATTTCGCTGGGATCGGGTGCAAATGTTCAGATTAGCACCTGATCCCGGCGTAATCCTGCGGTGGTCCTTATTACAAATATTTTAAATATATATAACAGTATTGGAATAAAATTTGAACGGTATAAAGTTACTTGTAAGATACATGTTTGCATAAAAGAAATTTTAAAAACATGGCGCTTATTCTTTTTTTTAGCTAAGGCCGGTCTACTCTTGAGTGACGATACTAATGGAAGTGCAGAAAGACCTCCAGGTAGAGTAATATTTTGTAAACCAATTACTTTTAAAGCAACCAGAATTCTAATTAGATATGCCCTTACTATTTTTTCTGGTTAGAGTAATCACAATTCTGGTTAAATTAACCAAAAAATCTGGTTAATTTAACCAGATATCTGGTTACTCTAACCACAAGAAATAGTAAGTGCCTATTCAACAAAAATTCTGGTTGATTTAACCAGATATTTCTTTCAGTGTATTAGAACCGTGTCAATAAAATGGAAATTATTCAGTAAGGTAACATCACATAGCGGATTCAAATTGCAAATTTTACAATCAAATCTATATTTTAAATATTTAAATGCAAGAAAAAATGAAAAGAGTTATTAACATGTAGTTACAAATAGTAACAAAACAATCATCAGAATAGAAAAAAACAATAAACACAAAGTTTTAAAGTTTTACTCGTCCTTCCTTGATACGACTAATTAATAGAATATTAATTATTTGTTTCAAGGTGATAGCCTCTTAATCTTATACAATTATTAAGGTAGACAGAGATTAGGTTTAAAAAGGTAAACACGCTTAGAAATATAACCAGATTTAATAAATAATCAGTTTTGATATTCTCATAATTTATCATTTATGTTTTTATTCAAAGGCACATACCAGAAAAATAGAGTTTTAAATAAAAACAAAGATTTATTTTTGTCACTAATTTTGCAGTAAATATAAACTTTCATAATTGAACCAACTTCTTTTGGGAAATTCTTAAACAGAAATAAGGTAAATATTAGTAATAATGATCCTGATTTATTCTTATTCCAGGAAAACATCCGTCATCTTATGGCCAAACGGGTAGCAGTAGCTCAGAAAGCAAATCAGGTGCGGATCAAGGAACAGGATCAGGAAATAGTTCAAAAAGTGTAATAACTTATGCTTCAGAGTCAATAAGCGGATCAGGAAATGGATTGTTTGACAAAACAGGTAACGGAAACGGTATTAGATCCGTGTAAATTAATATGTCAGCTAGCCTCTTAATCTTGTACAATTATTAGGGCAGACAGAGATTAGGTGTAAAAAGGTAAAGACGCTTAGAAATATAACCAGTTATAATAATTAATTTATTAATAATTTTCCCATATTAGATAATTGATGTATTTGTTCAAAAGGTCATACCTGAGAAATAGATTCTTAAAAAAAAAACAAAGATTTATCTTTATCATTAATTGTTGTGAAAACATACTTTCATAATTGAGCGCTCCGATTACAGAACGGGACATAACTCGGTAAAGTTGGAGGGAGGTGGGCCCCTAGCAACTAAAAATCGAAATTTAAAATTTTGATGTTTAAAGAATGCATACTTATAGGAAATTAGATAGGGCATCTTTTTTTTCAGAAAAAAAGTTTAATCTTTTATAGTTTTCGAGATAACCATGATAATGATGTTTTTTATGGAGACGATTTCTAATTAATGTGTGGTCTCTCGCTCGTCGTCACATCTACAGTTTTTGGAATTTTTAAATGAAATTTGGAGGCAATACTCTCCAAAGTATCCTTAGAATGATAATATAAGCGAAAAGTGTATATGGTAATTAACAACAGAAGAAAAAATTGTTTTTTAGGCCATTCCGAATTTAAATCCTTATAATCTTCGATCGCTTCGTTTATCGAGCGAAGTTTGCGCAAATATAAGCTTTCTGTAGAGAAGTTGTTCAGAAAACTATAAGGTAGTTTTCTGTGAAAAACCTTTTTTCAAAAACCTAAATAGGTAAAAAACTGCGAATGCAAAACTTGGAACGCGCGAACTAAACTCTTGTAGGTGACAGGCATAAGGGCAGACTCAAATGTAGGTACGCAGGTGAATGATGTGAAAGTTCAGAATAATATGAAAAGTTTTGAATTATGATATATTCAAAGAGTTTGAATACTTTTATAACGAACAAATGATTAAAATATATAATAATATAATAATAAATATTAAATAATAAAATATTATGAACAAGTTATATAAATTAAA
>JAAAKG020139307.1:0-12397 GCA_010014905.2 Druon quercuslanigerum
TATACATTGCAGACCTTGGACTCACCTCAGTATTGACACTATTTTACACTTTTTTCAACAATTTTTCTATTTTGTTACTATTTGAACTCATTTCACTATTTTTAAGCAAGCTTAATATTTTTTGCGATTAAAAAAATGACTATAAATACGCTCTTTTAAAAAAATGCAGACGAATTTTCTATCGAGAATGATCCATCACAATCCAGCAGGAAAAATTATATATAATGCAGACGTAGTATTCACCTCAGTATTGACACTATTTTAAACTTTTTTTCAACATTTTTTCTATTATTTTACTTTTTGAATTCATTCTACTATTTTTTAAGCAATCTTAATATTTTGTGCTATTTACAAAATGATGATAAATCCACTCTTTCTTTTAAAAAAAAGTAGACGAATTTTCTACCGAGAACAATCCATCACAAGCCAGGTGGAAAACTATAGATAGTGCAGACCTCGAATCAACTCTTAACTTTTTTTTAATCATTTTACTTTTTTTACTATTTCAAAAAATGGACGTTAAAGACACTTTTCTCAAATCAAAGAGACGAATTTGCTACCAAGAAAAATCCATTTTAACTCAGGTGGAAAAATTATACGTAGTGCAGACCTTGGACTCACCTCGGCATTGACACTATTTTACACTTTTTTACAACAATTTCTCTTTTTTTTACTATTTGGAAAAAATAACGATTAAGAAACTTTTTTCAAATCAGACGAATTTTCTACCAAGAAATATCAATCACAAAACAGGTGGAAAAATTATGAAAGGTATCAGCCTCAGACTCATTCCTCTATTTTTTAAGAAATCTTAATATTTTTGCTACTTAAAAAATGAGATACATATTTTCTTTAAAAAAACAGTAGACGAATTTTCAACCAAGAAAAATCCATTTTAACGAAGGTAGAAAAATTGTACATAGTGGAAACCTCGAACTCATCTCTTTATTGACACTTTTTATAAATTATTTCACTATTTTTTTTAATATTTCAAAAAAATGACGATAAATACACTCTTTGTCAAACAAAACAAAAGAATTTTGTAGCAAGAAAGATCCATCACAAGCCACGTGGAAAAACTAAAGATATATTTGACATATTAGATATATTTGATATATTGACACTTTTTAAAAATTATTTTACTATTTTTTTACTATTTTTTTTACAATTTCAAAAAAATGACGATAAATACACTCTTTTTCAAACAAAACAGACAAATTTTGTAGCAAGAAAGATCCATCACAATCCAACATAAAAAAGTATGCAGTTGCAGACCTTAGACTCACCTCAGTATTGACACTATTTTACACTTTTTTCAACAATATTTGTATTTTTTCACTATTTGAAAAAATGATTAAAAAAAGCCTTAAACTCATTTCACTATTGACACTTTTCTTAAATTATTTTACTATTTTTTCATTATTTCAAAAAAATTACGATAAATACACTCTTTTTTAAACAAAACAGACGAATTTTCTACCGAGAATGATCCATCACAAGCCAGGTGGAAAACTATAGATAGTGCTGACCTCAATTCACCTCCCTCTTAACATTATTTAAAACTTTTTTTTAATTATTTTTTTTTACTATTCAAAAAATGGACGATAAAGAAACTTTTTTCAAATCTAGAGACGAATTTTCCACAAAGAAAAATCCATTTTAAGCCAGGTGGAAAAATTGAACAGAGTGGAAACCGCGAACTCATCTCACTATTGACACTTTTCATAAATTATTTTACTATTTTGTTACTATTTTTTTACTGTTTCAAAAATTGACGATAAATACACTCTTTTAAAAAAAAACAGTCAAATTTTGCAGCAAGAAAAATCCATCACAATCCAGCAGGAAAAATTATATATATTGCAGACCCAGGACTTACCTCAGTATTGACACTATTTTACACTTTTTTAAAAATAATTTTTCTTTTTTTTACTATTTGAAAAAAATGACGATTAAGACACTTTTTTCATATCAGACGAATTTTCTACCAAGAAATATCAATCACAACACAGGTGGAAAAATTATGAATGATACAAGCCTCAGACCTATTCCACTATTTTTTAAACAATTTTAATCATTTTTGCTACTTAAAAAATAACTCTTTACATTATTTAAAACTTTTTGAAAATTATTTTAAGTTTTTTACTATTTCAAAAAATGAACGATAAAGACACTTTTTCACTTTTTCATGGTACATAGTGGAAACCTCGAACTCATCTCACTATAGACACTTTTCATTAATTATTTTACTATTTTTTAATATTTCAAAAAAATGACGATAAATACACTCTTTGTCAAACAAAACAAAAGAATTTTGTAGCAAGAAAGATCTACCACAATCCAGCAGGAAAAAGTATATATATATATATATATATTGCAGACCTTGGACTCACCTCAGTATTGACACTATTTTACCCTTTTTCAAATATTCTTTTTTTTTACTATTAAAAAAATGGACGATAAAGACACAACCTCGAACTCATCTTACTATTGACACTTTTCTTAAATTACTTTTCTATTTTTTTACTACTTTTTTTCTATTTAAAAAAAAACGATAAATACACTCTTTTTCAATCAAAACAGACGAATTTTGTAGCAAGAAAGATCCATCACAAGACAGGTGGAAAAACCATAGATATATTTGAGACCTTGGACTCACCTCAGTATTGACACTATTTTAAACTTTTTTTAAATAATTTTTCTTTTTTTTTTTTACTATTTGAAAAAAATTACGATTAAGACACTTTTTCCAAATCGGACGAATTTTCTACCGAGAATGATCCATCACAAGCCAAGTGGAAAAAATATAGATAGTGCTGACCTCGACTCACTAATTTTTCTTTTTTTTTTTTACTATTTGAAAAAAATTACCATTAAGACACTTCTTTCAAATCATACGCATTTTCTACCAAGAAATATCAATCACAACACAGGTGGAAAAATTATAAAAGGTAAAAGCCTCTGAATCATTCCACTATTTTACACTTTGTGTCAATAGTTTTTTGTTTTTTTAACTATTTGCAAAAAATGACGATTAAAAAACTTTTTTGAAATCTGACTAATTTTTTACCAATAAATATCAATCACACCGCAGGTCGAAACATTATAGATAGTACAGACCTCGACTCACCTCTTAACTTTTTTAAAATTATTTTACTTATTTTACAATTTCAAAAAATGGACGATAAAGACACTTTTTTTTAATCAAAGAGACGATTTTTCTACCAAGAAAAATCCATTTCAACCCAGGTGGAAAAATTATACATAGTGGAAACCTCGAACTCATCTCACTATTGCCACTTTTCTTAAATTATTTTACGATTTTTTACTATTTCAAAAAAATGACGATAAAGACACTCTTTTTTAAACAAAGGAGTCGAATTTTCTACCAAGAAAGATCTATCACAAGCGAGATGAAAAAACTATACATATCGCTGACCTTACACTCACCTCCCTCTTGACACTATTTGAAACTTTTTTAAATTATTTTTCGTTTTTTAATATTTGAAAAAAATTACGATTAAGACACTTTTTTTAAATCAGACGAATTTTCTACCAAGAAATATCAGTCACAACACAGGTGGAAAAATTATGAATGATACAAGCCTCGGACTTGTTCCACTATTTTTTTAGCAATCTTAATATTTTTTGCTACTTAAAAATTTTAATTTTAAAAATTATACTCATTTTTTAATAAATCCATTTTTTGTTGTTAGCAAAATTATATATAATGGTGGTAAATAATCTTTTAAGTATGTAAGTAAATAATAATCTTGTCCCGTAGCAATGCTAGATAGTTGCGGTTTTTAAATTTTTTTTAAATTTTTGTCCGCTTTTTGTTTAACTAATGCAAAAACAAAAATTACTGTTCAAGCAATTTATTATTGTTTAAAACTATCCCCTCCTAGATAATTGCTTGGAAGTTGCATTTTTTCTCAAAATAAAACAAATATTTGGAATATTCTTCAAATTTTCTATATGAATGTAAATTTTTCTTGAATTAAATATTGAGAGCTTTTTTCTTTATATTAATAGTAATGTTAATATATACTATTTTTCCAAACTAAAAATTCCAAAAAAATCTAAAGAATTTATAAAAGTAAAAAGTGTGTCAAAAGTTCGAAATTTCAGAAAAACTTCCACTTTCTAACATTGTTCAAAGAGAACTTTATTTATTTTTTAAGTAAATTAAGACAATTAGATTTCTTAAATTGCAATAATTACTATTTTTCTTTGAGTGAGAAGTTTTTAACATGCTGAATATTTAAAGAAAAAAAACCGCAATTTTCTAGTATCATTTGAGGTAAATATTATCAAAAAGAATAACAACTTTTTCAAACAATTTATTTAAACTCCTATAATAAAGCACCCCTATAATCAGAATAAATTAAAATCTAACAAAACCTTATTTTTGATTTATAGGTTTTTTTTGAGACCCTCTAAGTTTGGAGATTTCAAAAGTAATTTTTTATTCGTATTCTGTGGCAAATTATGAAGAGAAATGTTGCGTTTTAACTCGATTCAACTAACATAGCCAATTATAAATAAAAACAAAACCGTTTTTTCCATTTTGTGAAATACGTATTAAATTTTATGGGACTTGCGGAATCTCTAAATATCATTCACTTTTTTCGATTAAAACAAAAGCTACGCATTCTATAAAATAATAATGGATGAGTCAGTTCGAAAAATACCTAAAAAGGTCAATTTTTAACGAAAAATATCATTGTTGATATTGTAACAAAAAAATATTTTAATTAAAAATAAAAATATCTGTGAATTCGATCACCGATGTCTTCACTTTGGTTTTTGTTTCAAATATTATGGTGCTCTTGTGGTCAGCACTCTGCATCCTCATTATAAATAAGTAGCGAATATATATGCTTTCTCACGGAAGAAGTCAAAATACAAAGCCTTTTCTGTTCTTACATAAACTTTGAATTATGTTCATGAAAACAGATTTTCTGTTTAGAACAAAATTTTCAAATTATATAAATGACCATAACTTCCGCACTCTTCGAAACAATGATTTAGTACTTTAGGTCAATCTACTTGTCTCCAGTCAAGAAATCTCTTCCGTTCTTGCATCAATTTTGAATTATGTTAATGAAAATAGTTTTACAATAGACCGATTTTTTTAAATATTATAAATGCCCTTAACATCATTACTCCTCAATGAAATTTATTAATATTATAGGTCAATCAATTTGTCTCGGATCAAAGAATCTATTCCTTTTTTACATTACTTTTTTATTATCCTAATGAATAAAGTTGAACTATGAAAAAACATTTTTTTCAAATATTAGAAATAACCATAACTTTCTTGCTTTTTAATCAAATTTATAAATTTAATAGGTCAATCGATTCTTCTTGAACCAAAGAATCTATTATGTTCTTGCATAAACTTTGTATTATGTCAATGAAAATATTTTAACTATAAAAAAACGATTTTTCAAATATTATAATTGACCCTAACTTCCTTATTCTTTAATGCATTTTTTTGATATTAAAGATCAATCGATTCATCTCGAATCAACAAATCTTTTCTATTCTTTCATCAAATTCAAATTATGTGAATGAGAAAACATTTACTATAAAAATCGATATTTTAAATAATATAATTAACCCTACCTTCCTTACTTTTTAATAAAGTGTATTGATATTATAGGTCAATCGATTTGTCTCGGATCAAAGAATCTATTCCTTCTTCGCATTACTTTTTTATTATCTTCATTAATAAAGTTTAACTATAAAAAATATAGTTTTAAAATATTATAAATGACCGTAACTTCCTTACTCTTTAAATACATTCATCAATATAATAGGTCAATCGATTATTCTCGAACTAAGGAATCTTTTGTGTTCTTGCATAGAATACGTATTATGTCAATAAAAATATTTTAACTATAAAAAACCGATTTTTCAAATATTATAATTGATCATAACTTCCTTATTCTTTAATGAATTTTTTTGATATTAAAGGTCAATCGATTCATCTCGAATCAACAAATCTTTTCTATTTTTTCATCAACTTCAAATTATATGAATGAGAAAACATTTACTATATAAATCGATTTTTTAAATAATATAAATAACCCTACCTTCCTTACTTTTTAATAAAATGTATTAATATTATAGGTCAATCGATTTTTCTCCGATCAAAGAATCTATTCCTTTTTTCATTTCTTTTTTATTATTTTAATGAATTAAGTTTAACTATAAAAAATATATTTTTCAAATATTATAAATGACCATAACTTCTTTAATCTTTAATGAAATTTATCAATATTAAAGGTCAATCGATTCATCTCTAATCAACAACTCTTGTTGAATAATATAAATGACCCTACCTTCCTTACTTTTTAATACAATGTATTAGTAATATAGGTAAATTGATTTATCTCGGTTCAAAGAATCTTTTTCTTTTTTGCTTTACTTTTTTATTATTTTAATGAATTAGGTTTAACTATAAAAAATATAATTTGCAAATATTATAAATAACCATAACTTCCTTAATCTTTAATCAAATTTATCAATATAATAGGTCAATCGATTCTTCTTCAACCAAAGAATCTATTGTGATCTTGCATAAACTTTGTATTATGATAATGAAAATATTTTAACCATAAATTCCTTACTATTCAACGAAATTTATTAATAATAAAGGTCAATCGATTTATCTCGAATCAACATTAATCAACATTGATGAGCTTACAATTATGTGAACGATAAAATGTTTAATATAAAAAGCAAGTTTTCAAATGATATAAAGGACCCTACCGTCCTTACTTTTTAATAAAGTGTATTAATATTATAGGTCAATCAATTTGTTTCGTATTAAAAAATCTTTTCGGTTCTTGCTAACATTATTTATTATCCTCATGAAAATAGTGTAACAATAAAGCACCGATTTTTCATATATTATAAATGACACTAACTTCCTTAATTTTTAATAAAATGCAATAATATTATAGGTCAATCGATTTGCCTCGGATCAAAGAATCTTTTCTTGTTTTGTATTATTTTTTTATTATCTTAATGAATAAAGTTTAACTATAAAAAATATATTTTCCAAATATTATAAATAACCATAACTTCCTTACTCCTCAATCAAATTTTTCAATATAATAGGTCAATCGATTCGTCTCGAATCAAGGAATCTTTTGTGTTCTTGTGTCACCTTTGTATTATGTTAACGGAAATAATTTAAAGTTGAAAATAAGATTTTTCAAATATTATAAATGAACATAACTTACTTACTATTCAACAAAAGTTCTTATTATTATAGAATAATATATTCATTTCGAATTGACAAATCATTTCTATTCTGGCATGAATTTAAAATGTAAATGAGAAAATATTTATCAAAAAAATTGTTTTTCAAAAATTATAAATGACCCTAATTTTCTTACTCATTAATTAAATGTATTAATATTATAGGTCAATCGATTTGTCTCGTATCAAAAAATATATTTGGTTCTTGCATACATTATTTATTATCCGCGTGAAAATAGTTTAGCTAAAAAGTACTGATTTTTCAAATATTATAAATGACACTAACTTCCTTAATTTTTAATAAAATGCAATAATATTATAGGTCAATCGATTTATCTTGAATCAAAGAATCTATTCCTTTTTTGCATTACTTTTTGATTACCTTAGGGAATAAAGTTTAACTACAAAAAATATATTTTCCAAATATTATAAATGGCCATAACTTCTTTACTGTTTCATCAAATTTATCAAAATAATAGGTCAATCGATTCATCTCGAATCAACAACTCTTTTCTATTCTTTTATAAACTTTAAATTATGTGAATGAGGAAACATTTACTATAAAAATCGACTTTTTAAATAATATAAATGACCCTACCTTCCTTACTTTTTAATATAGTGTATTCATATTATAGATCAAAATGAGATTTTTGAAATATTATAAATGAACATAACTTACTTACTATTTAACGCAATTTCTTATTATTATACATTAATATATTCATTTCGAATTAAAGAATCATTTCTATTCTTGCATGAATTTAAAATAATGTAAAACAGAAAATATATAGGTCAATCGATTTGTCTCGTACCAAAAAATCTATTCAGTTCATGCATATATTATTTATTATCCTCATGAAAATAGTATCACTACAAAGCACGGATTTTTCAAATATTATAAATAACTTCCTTTATGTTTAGTATAATGTATTAATATTATAGGTCAATCGATTCGTCTTGAACCAAGTAATCTTTTATGTTCTTGCATGAACATTATATTTTGTTAATGAAAATATTTTACTTGCAAACTTTCTTGAATTTTTTTGAATTCTTGTTAAGTCTTTGAGTTCTATAAATTCTTTTAATTCCATGGGTGACTATATTCAAATAAAGCACTAGTTTTACAATACATTCGAATTTTCTTTAATTGTTTTTCAACGATTTTATTTTTCTTGAATTCTGTTCAATTCTTTAGAATTTTCTTGACTTCTTGAATCATAAGAACTGTAAAGTAACATTTTCTTTTTCTCTGCATTTAAATTCTTTGGAAATCAGTTGAAGTAATTTGTATTCGTTTAATTTTCTTGAGTTTACTTCAAGTTCCTTATTTATCCTTAAATTATTTTAAATTAATATTAAATTTGTTTTCATTTCCTTTAAGTATTTTTCAAGTCATCGGCGACTGAATTCAAATGAAACACGTATTTTTGAAGTCAATTGCGAGTTCTCTTAAATTGTTTAAATCTACTTTTACTTCCCTTAAATTCTTTTGAATTCTTTTGAATTTGCTTGAGTTCTTGAAGCTTTAAAGCTATAAAATAATTTATTCTATTTCTGTGCATTTTAAATTCTTTTTAATTCAGTTGAAATACTTTTAATTCTTTTATTTCTTTTGAATTCCTTTGATTTATTTAATCTCAGAATCTTTTTTAATTAATATTGAATTATTAGGTATAGTGGTATAGTGGTATAGTGGAAGCTTCTAATGTGTCCCCTAAGGGTTTACATTTTTTTTCATTCACCCTCTTCCTATTCCATAACACACCTCCCACACCCTTTTTGGTGGTGGGAGGGGGACCTACAGCTTAAGGTGGGTTCCGAACCACCAGAACATCGGTAAAGGTACATAGAAAAATTTCCAGAGGTACCGGCTCAGGGATCGAACCCCGGACGTCTGAGGTGAAGTCCGAGCGTCTAACCACTGAGCCACCGAGGGTCTTTATTGAATTATTTTTAATTCAAATAAATTCTTTGAGAGGCTATGTACTTTTTAAAATTTTTTTGTTTTCTTTTAATTAAGAACTATTAGTGCATCTCTTATATTTTGAATTAATTTGGAATAAGTTGCATTTTTACGAATTCTTTTAAATTATTTTTTAAAAATTGTGTTTTCTTTGTTCCATTGTTCCATCCGTTCGAATTCTTTAAACTATACCGGCGACTGATTTCTATTCAAATTCTCTTAAATCTTTTTAAAATATTTTAATCCCCTTACATTATATCAATATAAATTTTTGAATTCAGTTAAAAGAATTGGAATTCTTTGATTTCTGATGAATTACCCCAAAGTTTTTTTATTTATTCTCGAATAATTTTATATTCCATAAAATTTTTTTTATTCATCCTCAATTCTTTTGAATTCCATTGAACTGTTTTGAATCTTATGTATTCTTTAAAAGATCGTATACGCTTTTAGATTCTTTGGTCAATTAAATTAAATAAAATTATATTTAAATTAATTAAATTAAATTCAATTAAATATTATAAAAGGCTCTCTCATATTTTGAATTTTTCAAAATATTTTGGCTTTGCACAGATTCTTGTAAACTATTAAAAATATTTTTAATTTTCTTGAATTGTCTTTAATTCTTTTGAATTCTATCCATTTCTTTTAATACGAGAGCGAGTGAATTTGATTTAAATGCCTGTTTTTGAATACATATTTAAATTCTTTTAAAACATTATACATATTTTAATTTTCTTGAAATCTATTAAATTCTTTGGAATTTTCTTGAGTTCTTGAATCCTAAGGATTATAAAGTAACTAATTAATTCTATGTTAAATTTTGCTGATCACTGGTCAAAATAATTTTCTCGTTTCTTCAGATTCTTCAGATTTTCTTCAGAAAATTATTTTGACCAGTAATAAGCAAAATTTAAAGTTAGAATTAATTAATTAATTATAAATTAAACATCAGAATTAATTAATAATTAAATATAAAGTAACGTCTGCTATTTCGCTGCATTTGAATTCTTTTGAAACCAGTTGAAACAATTTGAATTCTTAGATTTTTTAATTAGCTTAAAGTTTGTTATTTCTCCTTGAATTCTTTTTTATCTGTATTGAATTTTTTTGAATTTTCTTCAAGTTTTTTCGACTCATTTTCAATACGTTTGAATTCCACTTAATTCTTTTAAACTCTATTTTTTTATCATTATGTATTCTTTCAATTAAAAATTATAAGTGAAGCTCTTGCATTTTGGATTATTTTAAAGTAGTATGAGTCACCACTATTTCTTTTAAATTGTTTTAAAAAAGTTATTTTTAAAAAAGAATTTACCTGAATTCTTTCGAATTCAGTTGAAAGAATTGAAATCCTTTGATTTCTCATGAATTACCCTAACGTTTTTTTTTCTTGAATTCTTATTTATATTAATATTATATTAAATTATATTAATATAATATTATGTATATATTAATAATAATATAATATTATATTATATTAATATTCAATTATTTTAAATTCCATACCATTTTTTTTTATTTATCCTCAATTCTTTTGCATTCCATTGAACTCTTTGGAATCCTATGTATTTGTAAAAAAGATCGTATACACTTTTAGATTATTTTTTATATTTTCAAATAAATATTATAAGTGGCTCTCTCATATTTAAAATTTTTTTAAATAGTTTGACTTTACATAGATACTATTGAACTATTTCAAAATATTTTTAATTTTCTTTAATTGTGTTTAATTCTTTTGAATTCATATTCGAATTCTCTTTAATCGTTTATAAATATTCTTCTTATTCTTTTCTATTTTTAATTTTTTTCTATTTTTCTTCTTCAGAAAATTAGTTTGAGCAGTAATCAGAAAAATTTAACATCAGAATTAATTGATAATTAATTATAAAGTAACGACTGCTATTTCGCTGCATTTGAATTCTTTTGAATTCAGTTGTAAGAATTGGAATTCTCGGATTTTTTAATTCCCTTAAAGTTTTTTATTTCTCCTTGAATTCTTTTTTATCAGTATTGAATTATTTTGAATTCTCTTCAAGTTTTTTCGACTTGTTTCCAATACATTTTAATTCTACCTAACTCTTTTGAACTATATTTTTTATTTTTATGTATTCTTTCAATTAACATTTAAAAATGAAACTCTTATTTTTTGGATTATTTTGAAGTAGTATGAGTCATCACGAATTCTTTCAAATTATTGAAAAAAATGTTTTTTCTTTGACATGTGTTACATACCTTTGAATTCTTCGAATTCTATGGATCATTTTATTTCTAGAGGCGACTGCAGTAAAATAAAACACCTGTTGTTGAATTGATATTCGAGTTCTCGTGAAGTGCTTTAAAAGTGTTTTAAAATATTTTTAATTCCTTTGAATTTTGTTGAATTCTTTTGAACTTTTTAACATTTTTCTTAAGTTCTAGAACCTTCAGAACCGTAAAATAACCCTTCAAGTTTTTTATTTCTCCTTGAATTCTTTTTAATTAATATTGAATTCTTATGAATTTCCTTTTCCTTTTTTTCTTTTCCCTTGAATTCTTTTTAATTAATATTTTATTCTTTTGAGTGTCTTTCACGTTTTTTCAATGCATGTTCAATTCCTTTGAATTCCATTGAACTCTTTGGAATGCTATTTAGTCTTTTAAATTCTTTCGTATTCTTTAAAATTAAAATTATTTGTGGTTCTTTAAATTTATTTTTTTTAATAGTTTGAATATTCACCAATTCTTGTAAATTATTTAAAAATATTACTATTTTTCTTGAGTTTTGTTCCATTCTTTTGAATCCTTTGAATTCTTTGAATTCTAATGGCGACTGAATTCAAATAAAACAACTTTTTTGGAATTCATTCAAAATCTTGTTAATTGTTTTAAAATCTTTTTAATTCCCTATAATACTTTTGAAAACTTTTGAATTTTCTTGAGTTCTTGAATCCTAAGGACTATTAACTTATTCTGTTTTTTGCATTTAAATGCTTTTTGAATTCAGTCAAAAGAATTAGAATTCTTTGATTTCTTTTAAATTCCCTTCAAGTTTTTTATTTCTCCTTGAATTCTTTTTAATTAATATTGAATTCTTATGAATTTCCTTTTCCTTTTTTTCTTTTCCCTTGAATTCTTTTTAATTAATATTTTATTCTTTTGAGTGTCTTTCACGTTTTT
>JAAAKG020139308.1:0-12397 GCA_010014905.2 Druon quercuslanigerum
TGATACATATTCCACTAGACCCACAGTAATAATCACAGTAATAATTCAATTTATTTAAATAATTGACAATTAATGAACTAATGTTGATAAATATTTCACTAGACCAATAGTAATAATTTTTATAAAAAACAAAAATAAAAATAATAAAATTAATCAAACAATGTTGATAAATATTCCAGTAAAGAAATATTAATAAATTTTGATAAAAAAATTATTTAAACAAATTCCACGTGTTTGAACAATTAAAAATTAATGAATTAATGTTAATAAATATTCCTCTAGACAAACAGTAATAATTTTTAAGGAAAAAAACAAATTTTCGAAAAAAAATTATTTAAACAAATCCCATTTCTTTAAATAATTAAAAATAATTAACAAATGATAATAAATATTCTACTAGACCAATATTAATAATTTTAAGTAAAAAAATACCAGAATATATTTTTTTATACATTTTTTCAAACCCATGCACCCATTTTCCCCCATGCATTTTACATGGGAAACTTCAAGTAAAAACCGGCACCTCTTAAAATTAAAAAAAAAATTAAAATTAGGGAATTCCTTTTTCCATATATGGAATTAAATAAGAGGGATCGTTGCCTTCTAAAAAATGGTTTTTGAGCCACCCTATTGTACACCAGATATCAAAAATATGGATTTAATATTTTAATAATTGCACTGCACTACTTCCCAAAATTGATGCGACTATTAAAACTATTTTGAGTTTACTCAAATAAGTCCGAGGTCAGTAAATGCATCAGATTTAAAAAAAATTTTAATTAATTATTTCAAAACAGCACTAAAAACCTATAGCTTTTTGGTGTGCCAGTTCCATTCGTTGACTATTTAGGCGCTTTGAAGTAATTTCTTCCAGTGCTTCTCTCTCCAGAGCATCTTCGGTGTCTCTGACGATCATTTCTTGGATTCCCGTCACATGAGCCAGACCCAAGACTAGGAAAATTATTATGTACCCAGAAAGTAACTGTAATTCAAAAAAAAATTGTTTTCTATAATTTTTTATGTCTTCTAATGATAAAAATAAACATAAGTCTTATGAGAAAGCAAGTTTTATTTTTCTTAAAATCCCACATAATCCCTATATTTCAGAATTTCGTTCAGTTTTCCCTTTTTTTAAAGCTGCGATTAATTTTTGAATGTAAAAGAAAAATATATAATTGAGATACGTTTGTTCCGGTATGGTTTAATTTTTAAATAACACTTTATTTCTCTGTTTTTGAATTGTTGTTGAAAAATAGATTGGTTTTCTTTACTTCGCATTTTTTTATATCTTAAATCTTAAACTGAATATTGTAAAACAATTTAAAGAGAACTACAAGTATAAATAATTTTTAAAAACTTGAAGTTATAATTATTGATTAAAATGTGTTTATTTGTATATTTTTCTTTCCTTTTTGGCTTTAGAGAAAAGCCTCTCATGAAATTTTTATTTACAAAAATTCATTCTATTTATTGAAAAAAAAACCAAATATGCAAATAACTACGTTTTAATAAACAATATTTATTTCAAATATTTTTTATTATTCACGAGTAGTCTTCTCTTATAAAATTTGTTGCAATAATTTATTTTATTTGTCAATTTTATAAATCAATTATTAAAGAATAAATAATTTTTAATCTTTTTTCGCTGAAAATTAGTATTTATTTAAATAATTTTTAATAAAAAATCCTTAAGTTCCAAAGAACAAGTTTTAAAAATTGTAGGATCTGTATTAATTTTTATTTTCACCAGTAATTCGTATTTTTAAACAAATATCATCAAGATTCCCATTTTTCAACTATTATAGGTTATGTTAGCATTTTACCATGGAAATGGATATTTGTAATAAAAAATGATTAAATTTCAGATTTACATTTTTTTGTACAAAAATCATCAGATTTTAAGGATTTACAATTTTTTTTAAACAATTTTAGGTCACAATTTTCAGCAATGTTAGATTCTACGTTAGCGTTTTACACTGAAAATGGGTATTTCTAATAAAAAATTATTAAGCTTCAAAGATTAGTAATTGCTCAAAAATATTTACCTTTGTCCGTTTTTTTATCGTTTTTTACCAGAAATTGACATCTTTTAAACAAAAAATCTTTAGATATGAATAAATTATATTGTTAAAATCCTTTGTTTTTTAAAGGTTTACAATTTTTAAACAATTTTAGGTTATATTACCTAACGTTTTTCACAGGCAATAAGTTATTTTAAACAAAAACAATTACATTTCGAAGAAGTTTTACAATTCTGAACAATTTTCTGTCTTATTAGTATTTTTCGTCGGAAATTATTACTGATATTTTTCTTTAAAAAATATATTTATATTTCAAAACATATTAACAATTGCATCATCTTTAGGTTATGTTGGTGTGATTCAGCTAAAATTGGCATTTTTCAAAAAAATCATTACATTTAAGTTCAACGACTTTTTACTTAAAATAATAAAATTTACAAGCTTGAACAGTTTTGTATTGTGTACGTATTTTTGTCGTCAGAAATTAACATTATTTATTTTTTTAATTAGAAAAATTATAATTTGAATAAGATTTAGAATATTTCAACAATTTTTGATCATTTTAGTGTTTTTCATCGGAAATTGGCATTCTTAATAAAAAAAAAATTTATTTCAAAGAAGATTCATAATTTTTGACGATTTTAGGCTATGTTGCCGTTTCGCGTCAGAAATTTTTTCGTAAAAATTTGCTAGACCAAAAAAAAAAGTAAAAATATTTTATATAATTATAGGTTAAGCTAGCTATGTTTGCCATAAAGATTTTAATTAAGATTTACAATTTTAGAACAGTTTAAGGTAATTTTAATAAAAAATTATTAGATTTCAAAGAAAGTTCATAATTTTTCAAGAACAATTAAATAAAAATCAGTAAATTTCAAAGAAGATTTCCCATTTGGAACAATTATTTGTTACATTATTGTAGTATTTTTGTCATAAACTGTTGGTATTTTTAATTTAAAAAAAATTAGATTTCGAAGAATATTTACGACTTTACAACCATTTTAGGTTATGTTGGTATGTTTCACCTGAAATTGGTATTGAAAAAAATGATTTGATTTAAATTCAGTAGTTTTTATTTAAAAATTACAAATTTAGATACTTGAACAATTTCGGATTGAATTGAAGAATTAAATATTGAATTGAAAAATATTAAAAATTCAAGAAAACTGAAAAGCACAAATATTATTCAGTGGTTTTAGATAATAAATATTCAGTCAAATTTGTAGTTTCTTAAAGAAGTTGTTGAATTTATTTTTAAATTGATTTTCTAAATTACTGTTCTTTGGTAGAAATAAAAATTGGATACAAAATGTATTTAAATTATTTTAGATAAGTAGAAAAAAACTTTTAGGACACGTCATCCATAAAAAAAACAGATATAAAAAATCATTTCCACTTGTATCGTGTTATTTTTTTTCGCCAGAAATTGACATTTTTTTAAAAAATTGGATTTTAAAGACTGATAATTTTTTTAAACAATTTTAACGTAAACTTTAATAGTACGTTAAAACATAAAACACTATGATTTGAACAAGATTTAGAATATTTTAACAATTTTGGATCATTTTATTGTTTTTCATTGGAAATTGGCATTCTTAATAAAAAAATTATATTTCAAAGATGATTCACAATTTTTTATGATTTTAGGTTTTACGTCAGAAAAACGATTTAAAAAAAAGTAAAAATATTTTATACAATTTTAGGTTAAGCTAGCTATGTTTTCCATAGACATTTAAATAAAGATTTACAGTTTTAGAACAATTTAAGGTAATTTTTATCAAAAATTATTAGATTTCAAAGAAAGTTCATAATTTTTCAAGAACTATTAAATAAAAATCAGTAAATTTCAAAGAAGATTTCACATTTGAAACAATTATTTTTTACATTATTTTATTATTTTTGTCATAAACTGTTGGTATTTTTAATTTTTTAAAAATCAATTTCAAAGAATATTTACGCCTTTACCACCATTTTAGGTTATGTTGGTATGTTTCACCTGAAATTTAATCACCTGAGATTTAAATTCAGTGGTTTTTATTTAAAAATTACAAATTTAGATACTTGAATAATTTCGGATTCTTTTAGCGGCTTTCATCAGAAAAAAATTTAATTTTTAACACATGAAAATGTAAATTATGAAAATTGAAGAATATTAAAAATGCAAGAAAACTGAAAAATACAAATATTGTTCAATGGTTTTAGATAATAAATATTTAGTCAAATTTGTAGTTTCTCAAAGAAGTTGTTAAATTTATTTTTAAATTGAATTTCTAAATCTCTGTGTTTTAGTACAAATAAAAATTACAAATAAAAAAAATGTTTTTATAAACTATATAAACTAAATTAATTATAAAAATATTAATTTTAAAATTCATAATTAAATAAAAAAATAAATAAATATATAAAAATATTAAAATTATTGTTATAAACTTATTAATATATAAATTAATAAATATAATATTAATTTTATTTATAAAAAATATTATTATTATTTTACTATAAAATTCATTTCAACAACAAGTTTTAGAATATTTTAACAATTTTTCATCGTTTTAGAGTTTTTCATCGGAAATTGGCATTCTTAATAAAAAAATTATATTTCCAAGATGATTCACAATTTTTGACGATTTTAGGTTTTACGTCAGAAATCGGTATTTTTCGTAAAAATTTGCTAGATCAAAAAAAAAGTAAAAATATTTTATACAATTTTAGGTTAAGTTAGCTATGTTTTCCTATGATTTAAATGAAGATTTACAATTTTGAAACAATTTAAAGTAATTTTAATAAAAAATTATTAGATTTCAAAAAAAGTTCATAATTTTTCAAGAACTATTAAATAAAAATCAGTAAATTTCAAAGAAGATTTCGCATTTGAAACAATTATTTGTTACATTATTTTATTATTTTTGTCATAAACTGTTGGTATTTTTAATTTTTTAAAAATCAATTTCAAAGAATATTTACGCCTTTACCACCATTTTAGGTTATGTTGGTATGTTTCACCTGAAATTTAATCACCTGAGATTTAAATTCAGTGGTTTTTATTTAAAAATTACAAATTTAGATACTTGAATAATTTCGGATTCTTTTAGCGGCTTTCATCAGAAAAAAATTTAATTTTTAACACATGAAAATGTAAATTATGAAAATTGAAGAATATTAAAAATGCAAGAAAACTGAAAAATACAAATATTGTTCAATGGTTTTAGATAATAAATATTTAGTCAAATTTGTAGTTTCTCAAAGAAGTTGTTAAATTTATTTTTAAATTGAATTTCTAAATCTCTGTGTTTTAGTACAAATAAAAATTACAAATAAAAAAAATGTTTTTATAAACTATATAAACTAAATTAATTATAAAAATATTAATTTTAAAATTCATAATTAAATAAAAAAATAAATAAATATATAAAAATATTAAAATTATTGTTATAAACTTATTAATATATAAATTAATAAATATAATATTAATTTTATTTATAAAAAATATTATTATTATTTTACTATAAAATTCATTTCAACAACAAGTTTTAGAATATTTTAACAATTTTTCATCGTTTTAGAGTTTTTCATCGGAAATTGGCATTCTTAATAAAAAAATTATATTTCCAAGATGATTCACAATTTTTGACGATTTTAGGTTTTACGTCAGAAATCGGTATTTTTCGTAAAAATTTGCTAGATCAAAAAAAAAGTAAAAATATTTTATACAATTATAGGTTAAGCTAGCTATGTTTTCCATAAAGATTTAAATGAAGATTTACAATTTTAAAACAATTTAAAGTAATTTTAATAAAAAATTATTAGATTTTAAAGAAAGTTCTCTAATTTTTCAAGAACAATTAAATAAAAATCAGTAAATTTCAAAGAAGATTTCCCATTTGGAACAATTATTTTTTACGTTATGTTAGTATTTTTGCCGTAAACCATTTTGGGTTATGTTGGTATGTTTCATCTGAAATTGGTATTGAAAAAAATCATTAGATTTATATCCAGCGGTTTTTAATTAAAATTTTTAAATTTAAATACTTTAACAATTTCGGATTGAATTTATGAATATTAAAAATTCAAGAAAACTGAAAAGCATAACTATTATTTAATGGTTTTAGATAATAAATATTTAGTCAAATTTGTAGTTTCTCAAAAAAGTTGTTAAATTTATTTTAAAATTGAATTTCTAAATCCCTGTGTTTTGGTACAAATAAAAATTGTATAGAAAATGTGTTTAAATTATTTTAGAGAAGTAGAAAAAAAACTTTTAGGGCACGTCATCCATAAAAAAAACCAGATATAAAAAATAGATAAAAAAAAATTTCCACTCTACTCACCAGTTGTAGTTTTGCGATTAGCAAAGTTCCCTGCCTGAGGGTGAAAAAGTGTAGAAAATTTTTCAAAAGTCCCATCTTCATTTTGACTTTGAAAATTAATCTTCGGGCCCTTATTATGAATGAATTTTAGTCAATAATAATAGATCCTGCAAGCTGTTTAAATATGATAGTAAATAATAAATTTGAAAATACATCTTTTTAAAATCAACATAAACATTTAAAAAATAAATGGTTCAACAAAATTGCCAAAGAAGGCTAAAAATATTGCTTGTCCTCAACAAATTATTTTTGAAGACAATAAATAAACAAGAAAAAAATATATATTCAATGATATTGGTACTGAAGAATAAATTTTTAATATAAAAATTATTTTATACTTGCAAAAGTAGGTTCGAGCAGTGGTCGTTGTCCTATCCGATGTGAATCAATAAGTCCGCTTGTTGTTAATGCATTTTCCGAATTAAATATGGTTTTACTGGAAAATACCGGTTCACTAGGAGTAAAGCCGATATTTTTTTATTTATTTAAAATCTTCGTTTGCAAGAAATGGCAAAAATTTGTGCGATGGTAAATAAAAGGGCAAAATATTATTGTTCCAGCCGGGGTTGGGCAGCCTGGCCTCTTTAACTCGTCCATCAGGCATGCGCAATCTGATTTAATTTATTTCTCGATGGCTCTATAGGTGGAGACTGGAAAATTGAATGCGTATAAACATATAAGTAGATTGAATAATTATTTATTCATTCATTCAAAAAGTTCTACTTCCATTATTAAATGAGAAACTTCAAACAATAATTGGCAGAACGGAATCAATTTTTCATAATAAAATCAAGTAAAGTTCTTAAATTTTAAAATCAAATAGGTCAAGTTCATTAAAATTAAAACATAGTTGAATTTTAAAGACGTCTTTAAGTTAATCAATGAAGATAAAGATTTTAATAAAGTTGGAAACAAATACCAAGTAATATTAACAATAAAATTTAGAGAAATTAGTTTAAAAGTTGTTAGTTCTTAAACTCAGGACCTTTAGCGTTTCTTTTTAAAAAATACAGTACTTTCGCATGTTTTCCAGGATAAAAAAATTAATTAATTGATTAAATAATTAAAAACTAATCATAGTTTATCTCTTTTAATGTTAAACTATACTATTTTGTTGAAAATTAATTTTATTGCTTTACGATTGAACGATTTTGTTAAAAATTCGTTCTTTTTCAGTAGAAAACAATTTTCGAAAAATTGATAATTTTTTGTTGAAAATTAATTTTTTTAACTGAATATTTGCTTATCCCAACTGCGCCTGAAAATCGGTCTTTTTCTCTTTTTAAAATGACTTGTTTTAGTTAATTTAAACGAACTAAAAATTCGTTTTCTTTTGTTGAAAATAATTTTTTTAGACTAAAAATTTAACGATTCCATTTTTTGTTGAAAATTCGTCCACTTCGATAAAAATTCATCTTTTTGGATTTAAAATTAATTAATAGATGACAGTTAATTATTTTTAATTCAAAAGTCTGCTATTATATTTTTGGTTCAGTATTCACCTTTTATGAATAAAAATTCTTATCTTCGGTTGAAGATTGAACAATTTTGATGAAAATTAGTTTCTTTTAGTGAAAAATTGATAATTTTTTGTTGAAAATTAATTTTTTAACTGAATATTCAACTATTTCATCTGCGCCTGAAAATTGGTATTTTTCTCTTTGAAAAATTGCTTGTTTTAGTTCATTTAAATTCGTTTTCTTATGTTAAAAATAATTTTTTAAACTAAAAACTTAACTATTCTATTTTTTTTTTTTAATTCGTCCATTTCGATAAAAATTCATCTTTTTCAATTTAAAATTAATTAAGAGATGACAGTTAATTTGTTTTTAATTCAAAAGTCTACTATTATAGATCTCGGTAAGAATATGTTGTTGTTAAAAATGTAATTATTACGTTAAAAATTCAACAATTTTGTTACAAAGTCATCTCTTTTGGTTCAAACTGATATTATTTGTTAAAAACCCTATTTTTTTAAAGAAATTTAACACTTTTGTAGAAAATGCATTTATTTATTTGAAAAAACTATTTTTTTGAAAATTCGTTTTACTTTGGGTTAAAATTAATGTCTTTAACTGAAATTTATCTATTCGAAATTTGGTTGAAAATTTATCGTTTTCAGTTATAAATTTATACATTTTCTAGAAAATTCGTATTTTTTAGTAGAAAACTAATTTTTTTAAATAGAAAACTAATTTTCTTACTTGAAAAACTTATCTATTTTTCTGAAATATCGTTGTTTTTTCTTTAAAAAAAAATTTCACTCAAAATTGAATCATTGAAAATTTTATTTTTTGTGCAGAAAATTGTTTTTTTTTTTTTGGTTAAATATTTATTTCTTTGGATAAACGCTTTCAGGCCATGTAACGAGAGGATCACGTGACCAGATTCCTACTTCATAATTATTAAAAATTAAGACCTTATCATATTGTTGAAAATTCTTTTTTCCTGAAAAATAGTTTGCTTAACTAAAACTATTTAATTTACGGTTAAAAATGTATCTTTTTTGGTTCAAAATTCGTAAACTTAGACAGAAAATTTATCTTCCTGAATGAAAATTCATCTTTTTGATTAAAAAATTCAATTATTTAGATGACGGTTCGAGAATAAAAAAAATACTGCTTATAGTTTTTCAGCAAAAACTATGAAAATTTCTCGAGGATATTTGATTTGTAATTTTCAATTAGAATATGTTAAATTTTTAGTTAAAAATATTACTTTTAACAAAAAAAATGTCTTAAAAAAAATAGTTACATTTTCAAGCACAGTGATAAATCTGTTAAACAAAATTATAAATATTTAATTAGATTAGTTGAATTTTTCACCAGATATATGAATTTTTAACTGAAATGATGAATCTTTAACCATAATAATTTATTATTTGCCAAAAAGATCAATTTCTACCCAAAAAGACGATTTATTATCTTAGAAGGATCATTTTTTAAACAGAAATTATATTAAAAAATGTTTCGTCAAAAAGTTGAAATTTAATCAAAAAGATGAATTTTTTAATTAAAATTAAGGAGTATGCAACTGTCATAACTTTCATCAACTTTAAACCAAATAATTTGCTTTTCATCCTCAAAGATGAATTTTTATACAAGAACAACTTTCAAAGAAAAAGATAAATTTCTACAAAAAAATCAATTTTTAAACAAAATACGTGAATTTTCAACGAAATAGTCGAATTCTCAATTAAAAAATACAAGTGTGCTTACAAATTGTTTAACTTTGAACTAGAAATGATCAATTTTCAACTAAAAATTGAGCAATTAAATGTGCAGTTAAAAAATTAATTTTCAACCAAAATTATGCATTTTTAACTAAAATGATAATTCTTCAACTGGTATAATTGAATGTTCTACAACAAATGACGAATTTTCCAAAAAGCGAAAATAAATTTTAAATTAAAGCGATGAATCTTCAACAAAAAAAATTAATTTTTAACAAAATAGTTTAAATTGTACCCAGTTTGTTGAATTTTTCAACTAAAAACAGTTGAATTTGTAACGAAAAATGTAAAAAATTTATATTATAATTCGGAAATATTTCTTGTGTGAAATAATTTAGAAATAATTTTGTGTATTTAAAAAATCAAAAATAGTATTCTGTTATCAACCAATTAATTTTTTTACACCAATCTCAATGAAATTTCTGACATCGTAGTAATTAATTCAAATAAAATTTTATATTCTTCAATTGATTCAAATATTGAATATAAATACCAATAATGTGGAAACACTCTACTAAAAATGTAACTATACCATTTTTTATTAAAAATTCGTCCTGTGTAGGTAAAAAATTAATCTTCCCCGATAAAAATTAATCTTTGTGGTTAAAAATTGTTTTTCTAAATTGAAAATGTAGCTATTCCATTTTCGGTTCAAAATGTAACTATTCCATTTTCGGTTGAAAATGTATCTTTTTTGGATTGAAAATTCATCTTTTGATAGAAAATTAATATTTGTTGTTGAAAATTCATCTTTTATGTATGCCAGTCAATTATTTTTAATTAAAAAGACTACTATTATATCTTTGGTTCAGAATTAATCTCTTCTGTTAAAAAATCTACTCTTTGTTTGAATATTGAACAGTTTTGTTAAAAATTGGTTGTTTTTTTTTGTATAAAAAAATTAATTTCCTTAAATGAAAATTCAACTACCTAAACCGCCGAGGAAATATATGAAAAAAATCAATTCCCTTCAATGCATCTCGAAAAATTCGAGAGAACAGTACTGAAAGGATTTGAAAAATATGAATTTACTATTTAATAAAGCTTATACATTTAAGAGTAACCATTTTTTACAATCTTCGTTTAGTTACAGATTTATGTAATTATTATTACAATCCTTAACATTATTAGTTTTAACAAGCTTTTTTACTTTATTTATTTATTTATAAAAGGTTTATTATATTTATTTATATTTTTATTTAAAGATATCACAAATCTTAATCATAAGATTCACGAAAATTGACATTTTTATACTTATATTCCAGAAAAAAGGATTTGAAATATTTTTAAACCGATATTTTCTGACGGTACACTTGAAATATATGCTACATTTTAGAATTCAAAATATGTCATAAAGATTCATTCAGAAGATATTAGAGGAAATTAAATAAATTTAAAACAAATTCTACTTTACGGAATTAAAAATATTTTTACGCTGAAATCGGAATTGCACAATTCTTTTCAATTCAAGCCTTCTTACTGGGAGTTTTAGGTTACCCCTGCTTTTTTCCTAGAATAATGAATATTTTGTCCTCAAAATTTGGGCAACGAGCGGCCCTCCACACTTTTTTTAGGGTTAATTCAAAACATTTTATTTTGTGTGTTTTAAGGTTATGTTTGCTTACCGAACATCGACATATAGAAATGGACCGATAACGCTTTGGGGAAAATGGAAATGGACTCTGGAGAGAGAAAAAGCATATGAGAGGCATATCTGTCTCTTTCTATTCTAGGACTGTGTCAAATAAATCGGGGGCCCTGGATATTGCCTTTATATTCTGTACGGTTAATTATTTTTAAACAATTATAAACAATGCATTGTGAATGTTTAGTTATAAAGAGTTGAATTTTTAAAAACATTCATGCAAAATATTCTGTTGCAGTTAGTTTATAAAAATAATTTGTTATACTTAAATTTTTTTGAAATTGGATTGAAAATGCTACAATAATAATCTTTTTGTGGGATCAAAAATAATGTGAACTGGGTCAAAAATTTCAAGCAAAGTATCAAACAATTTTTCAATTATTAAAATTATTTGTAGTCTGAAATAAAATTCTGAAAGATACAATAAACCATAAACGTCACATTACTAGGGCATTCGCGATACAAAGCACTGTCCTGTGCTTCATCAAACTCCACTCAACAAAAATGCTCTTGACCAATCAGCTTTATCTAGAAAAAGACAGGTATACATCTCATATGTCTTTCTTTCTCAAGATCCCATTTCCGTTCTCCCCACAGCCTTATCGGTTCATTTCTGTTTGTCGATGTTACCGACAGCATCGGCGCGGTAAATACCTACATTATCGGAATGACAGAGAGCTGAATAACGACCCTAACCTCAAAATGATGCACATGCATAAAATTTTTAATTTTTATTTAGCACAATGAATTTTTTTTGTTATTATCTCTCAAAAAAGAGTCGAGACGTCCCTTATGATATTTTATAGCATATCCGAATTCATTTTTTAAAAATTTTCATTTTTATGGGAAAAAAACTGATTTAAAATTCGTACGGACGATATGAAAAAAGTCAAGAAAAGAAAAACTGTGCTATTTTGAAAGCTTCAAAAATTATCATAGCAGCTTTCTGATTTTTTTGACTGAAAATTAAAATTTTAGACCGCACAAAAAATAATGAAAAATAAAAAATTCCATTTTGTGGTTAAGGGCATGTGACACAGCGAAATACCTATATTACCGAATCACTTTTTCAGTTCACTGAATATTTTTTTGAACCTGAGAACTTTTTTTTAAAATAAAAGATCGAGCTAAA
>JAAAKG020139309.1:0-12396 GCA_010014905.2 Druon quercuslanigerum
AGCCCCGTGCAAAACTATTCTAAATATATGAAAATTCAATTCTAACCAAAAATGTCTTCGACACATTGGCCTGTAACCATCTTAAGCCTGTGACAACATTTTTTTTTAATAATCAATAACACGCGTTTAAAAATAAATCTCGCGCTTGGCGCTTGGGTTCCTTACCTTTAAAGTGATCGTTAAATTTACTTTCCATTTAGAACAAAAAATTTAATTATTTACTTAAAAAATACATTTACACATTGAAACTTTCGCTACATGCTCGCGATTATCTGCATGCATTAAAAACAAAAATCTGTTAATCGCAAACAAAAACGGTTTATTGAGAGGCTTTTGCTGTCACAACAAAACGTAAGTTATGAACCCAAACTCATTTTGTTGACTGAAAATTAGTTAGGGAATTCTTTATTTCCTCAACATTTTCCACGATTAAAACAACAATTATGAGTTTTAACAAAAAATGGTCTAAAGTAAATTTGTAGATATTTTTTGTGAAAAACAATTATTCTGCTTTTTAACATTCTTTCCGTCTAGAATACCTAAGACCAATTATATTATGGAAAAGTCCAGAACATTTATTCTGCAATATTTCAGAGCAATCATTTTAAAAAGTAAGGGAAACTCAGAAAATTCGAGAATACTGAAGAAGCTTCTAGGAAATTCTAAAATATTAAAGAATATTACATAATATATTTAAAGGATATTAAAAGGATATTAAAAGGAATGCAGAAAAAAGAATAGAAAGAAAGAGGAGAACGTCACTTTGAAGATGAAAAACCTAGTCCTTTTAATCGATCAGTTATAAATATATAATAATTATGTCAATAGAAAAAATTTGTAGCATTGTCAAAGAATATTTTTATAATTCTGTTTGAAGATAAATAAATTTTGTTTACCTTATACAACATAAATGAATTTAATAATATTTATTATGTTATTAAATCTATAATTTGTTTAAACAATATAAAATATTATAATTAAAATTACTCCACCGTTATGACAGACAAAAAAATTGAAATTTCCAAACTTATGTTGCACACGGGGGAATAGAAACTATGTAAGTGCACATATTTTGTGAACAGATTAGAAGGAATTAAATTAATCGAAAATAAAGCATGTAAGTATGGAATTAAAAATAACCTTGACAAAAAATTGAAATTTCCAAACTTATGTTGCACACGGGGGGATAGAAACTATGTAAGTGCACATATTTTGTGGAGATATTAGATGGAATTAAATAAATCGAAAATACAGCATGTAAGTATGGAGCTAAAAATGACCAAGAGAGGTGTGTTTGCTGATCGGATTAAGGGGAATAAAAAAAGTGGAAAATGTTTTCGCCAGCATGGAATACAACACAAGTGTTAACCTTTAAGGAAATAGAAAATACATGGTTTCGGAGATAAACCTATTATTTCGTTGGGCACTTCTCTCTCAGGAAAATTAGCACATTCAAAAAATTAAATAATGCTCAATCTTTTTTTGAATCTGAAAATAATTATTTTTCTCTATTCTTTTTTTCTTATCGGGTGATTGTCAAATTTTGGAAATGCGTTTTATTGACTTAAACTAATTGTTTTAACTTGCCGCCGAGCCTGGCTCATGTCACTGTAGAACCCGATATTCTGGTAGACATCGATTTTCGACTATTGAATTTCGATACTCTTCCACCTTCATGGAGTCTTCCTTACCCGCTCTGAAACTAAAAGGGCTGCATGTTACATTTTCCCAAAGAAAATAATCTAACAAAGTGCAGCAACTATGTTCCGATTCGATAAAATTTCGCGTCTCTATATCTATACATGTGAATATATATGTAGTAATAAATAGCGATAGATACAACACTCGAAACAAAAGTAGCGTATTGCTAATGCGTTCTGTTTCTGAAAATATTCGTTAAGACTCATTTTCCATAATTTTATGTGATAAGCATGTGGATCAGTTGGTCAATACCTAAATTCTCGAACAATCACTGTATTTTTTTATTGTCACAATGTTTTCGAGGATTAATTTTCGAGGATATTTTTCAAAGGTACCCAAAAAAACTGTTCTTGGTTTGGAAATATTCCTGCAGTACTGGTGTTTAGACATATAACGCACAATTTCTTCTTATAACACAACTGAATTCACGGTTCACTATAATTTTTTATACTTATACAGAGTGATTTTTTTAATTGGAAACTTTAAAATATCTCGAAAAATAGGCACTCTATGAAAAAATGTTTTGAATCAAAATTTAATCACTCTGAGTAGCATATACACTGAAGTTCAAATCTTCAAAACAAGAAAAATGTTTGAGTCAAATCATACGCATTTTTACCCAAAGAATCCGAATATACTATAAAAAATAGGGGTTCCCATTTAAGATTTCGAAGTTGCCCCCACCCCCACTCCAAACGGCGTTGTGGAGAAACCGATTTTAACATCAGTGTATGTACTCCTCAGAGTGATTACATTTTGATTCATAACATTTTTTCATAGAGTGCCTATTTTTCGACATATTTGAAAGTTTCAAGTTAAAAAAATCACCCGGTATAACTGAAAATACAATTAACAAATCGCGATTGTTCGAGAATTGGACATTTACGCCAAAGCGTCAATTCAAACATCAAGCAAAATGACATAAGACAAAAGACAGATTTCTGGAAATTGACAAAAGATCGCGAAACTTCTGTCACTAGAAATATTAACCAGAATAATTTTAATCAGAAAAAATCAACCAGAGTTCATTAACTAAAATGTTCTAGTCATAAAAACCATAATTTCGGATTAAAATAACTAGACATTTTTTAACCAGACGCGTCAAGTACCTTTAACCGGAACTCTTTTTCAGTTAAGGTTATCGTCCAGTTCGATCTGTGAGTGTGTCAGCGTCCATATTTGTTAATTTTGTCATAAAGTAATTACTTCTTCTCGACTGCTGTTTTCGTGATTCAATAAAGCATTTTAATAATTTGAAAGTGCATTCTTTTTGTTTTTAATTAAAAAGTAAAAAATGTATGCAACACTCTTGAATGTCAATATTTTCTTTTTTGAGTGCGAGCCATACTTTTGTCAAGTGTTTTTCTCGGAGGTGCACGGAGAAACTTTCAATTATAAAATTTGATAGTATGATATTTATTTTTACAATAAGACAATAGCAAGCTAGGATATAGAGTCACTATTGCAAGAATTACTACTGTGAATATTAAACTGTGAAGTTACTAAGTTAATTAGAATATAAAATAAATGATTGAATAACTTTACTTATACTAAAAGAAAGTTCCTATAATCCCTAGTACAGACTTTGAAGTTTATAAAACACAATAGTAAAGACATTCTATCTATGTTCATTCTACGCATTTGTTTTTTCTCTTAGAAAGTAGGAAAAACTGCCATAGTCGAAAGAGCAAAATAAAAATAAATTCGAATTCACTGTTGTATATATATTACAGCTGTGCCGAATATAAATTTTATACATTTAAACATACAAGTAGATATTAATATTTTATTCTAAGCTGAAAGAGAAAAAATCGTATCAGATGAAATCAGCTCTGGCGGGAATTGAACACGGGGGGCTGGGGCAGTAGAACGGAGATATCTTCCTGTGATAAAACAAATTAAAAGGTTTAGGAGTTTTGTCATCATCATGAACCTCGGCGCGTGTGACGGAATTTGGTCATTTGGATCGCGAAGCACTACATTCGATTATTGTTCCTCCCACTGCACCTTCCCAACGAAAATGGTAATTTTTCTCACCTGTTTTGCAACTTATGTTATTTTAACTGCTAGTTGTTGCAACTACGGTTTTATCATTTAATCTGTTAATATCACTTTTTTCAACTTGAATCTGCTATCAAAAATATTAATCTTTCTGACTATGAATAGCAATTATTAGGTTTGTAGTATATTTATAAATGAAATGAAAAAATGTATTTCTCGTATCTCTGCGGCAATAATACTATTTTCTCGGCTAGATCCTAGATTACCATCGAACTTTTGTAAAGATCAATATTATAATGAGAAATTTTACGAACTAGAGTTTCTCCGAGTGGTTGCTTTTTTCAGGATGTTCCTTTCGGTTTGATAGAGGTAACAATAGGTAATAAGCCGGTTTCAATTTTCTCAAAAGTTCAACGAAAATAATACACGTGAATCTGAATTCTTAAATTTTGCTATTTAAATCATTTCCATTCAGTTGATTCTTTTTAATTTGCATAATAATTAACTCATTTTCTATAAATTAGTTAATTGCACAAATTAACAACGGATTGTTTTAATTAATAAAAACATTATTTATACTTTAATTGCTGAAGTTCCCTACTATAACTATATATAACTATAACTATATATAATTTCTCCGCCTGGGAAACGTGGATATACATGGATATTAGCAACCTGAAAACTAAATTTGCAAGTTTTAGTTGTCATGCATCACAAAGGCCATTCTTAACTGAATATAGCTATTAGATGGTACTTTGCGTGTTCATTTTAACTAATTATTATTCTAAACAATAGCGCATGTTAAAAATATTAAAAAACCTTCAATTTTACTTTATTTTCTGATTAGCTATTTGATCTTAGTAGTGATTTAAATTTTACTTCAAGTTATGCTAAAACTAAAATTTAATGTTTAATTTTTGATTGGGTGTTATAGATGCAATAATTGTATCTTATCGTAATATGCGCAATAAGGGTTCAATCGCACGGAGTTTTGAACGAGTGCATTCCTCCTCGATTAAAATCGAAATGTCTAGGAACGTCGAAAATATTTGATCTGCGCTCACCAAATTTCGAAGAACTTAATGGACAAGGCCTATTAAAATTGACAAGTTTTTATGCACAATGCTATACAAATTATAGTTGATAATTGAAACAGGCTAATAAATAAAAATCATTCCATATGAAATTCGAACCTTCTAATCGTGCTAGACGTGATACGTAATAACGGAAGTATCAGAAATATCCAAGGAAACATTTTAGAGAAACCAATATATTAGAAGTATATCCTCTTACCTGGCAAAGTATCTAATATCAGAAATTGAAAATAACCATAATGTTAAATGTCAAGAATTTATAGAGAAATTTAAAACCCAAGCATATTTGATTAGTTGAATACTTTTTTTTTAATCAGTCAAGTTTCCTAAAGCAATCAACATTTTTCCAAATATCTGTACATGCTGTACCAATATTTGTATAATGCTATTTGTACAATTTTTTAATTGCAACTAATAAACCATAAGATAATTAGATTCAAACAGAAACTACGTAGGAAGATTCATGTACTTAAAACTTCACTTTCGTTTGAATCACAAGCTTAATGCATTATATTGCGGAAATAGTCTGCGTTTTTTACTCCATGTCAAATTCGACTGTGATGAAAGTTTCGTTACACAACATACGTTGTTTATGTGTGTCTATAACAAAGTAATCACGTTATAACGAGCCCAATCCTAATTTATGGTTTTCAATAATGTGCAATTAAATTCAATTCTATTTCTCTGTATTTGAAAATGTAACTGTGTTGCCTTACGATGGTCGATTACTTATCCTTCTTACGAATTTATGTAAGACGTGGTGCTCCCAATAACGTTGATCGTTCACCGAGAACACAAGATTCACGAAAAGATTTAGTACGACGTACATATATCTATTACATGTATCCCCTGTCCACATCACAATGATTCATTATTGTTTGATAATCATTATGTACAACTTTTTTTTGAGCACATGAAATATATATTTTTTAAGCTTTTCATTTTTTTTTATTACATTTAGATACATTAAAAATACGAAAAACTATTTTTTAATTATTGATCAGGAAATACTCATTTTTAGGTCCCATTAATTGATTGCAATTCCACAACACTTAGTTTCCATTTTTCGAAATTGCGTCATAGACATTTTTTTAAATGGAAATCCGAAAATACCCCATTTTTGATTGTTATGAGGCTCATTTGTTGAACCTTCAAACTGTCTGTTTAAGAATTAAATTTTTTCTTTACAAAACTGTATTACATAGAAATAGCTCATTGAATATCAAAAAGTCATTCTATTACAATTTTACACACTTTCAGTCAAAATGCCCTAATAATCTTTAACCTTTCACTAATCTAATTGCTAAAAAATTCTAAAAACGAAGTGTTTTTAGAAATTAAAAAAACCTAAGTAAAGAAAAAACAAATATAGTATAAGCAACTTTGCAATCCTCGTTCTTAATTTCTATCTCTGGTTCCTATTTACTTCTATCGCTTTAAGCTTTGAACAAAAAATAATGTTCACCAAAGAGAAAGGTATTTTAGAACGAATGAATTGCAGATGGATGAAGTGAGAAGGATGCATGAGGAAGGAAGGAGGGTATATGAGTTGATTAAAAGAAACAGCATGGAGAGAGAGAGAGAGAAGGAAGCAGGGGAGGAGAGAATAAGAGATTCAATGTTGAACGGGAACAATGTGTGGATTATGCCAAGGGAGAGTGCACAATATTTGTATGAGAAAGAAGAGCAAGGAAGTCAGGAACCACTGAGAGAAGTGTTTAGTGTACACTACTAAGTCATTAGTCACAGCTACTCTACCGTTTAGTAAAATATGGACGGACTAGATATTTAGTGGAATCGACTAAACGTCCGTTTAGTCAGCCCTACGAGATAGCGTTAAGTAGCCTGTCCTGAACGATTCGTAGTACGCACTAGTCCTGTTTAGTAGATCACACTGTACGCTTTGTCGTTTATACTATCCGTGTTTAGTAGCCTCAACTGAACGACTCGTAGTACGCACTAATCCTGTTTAGTAGTTCCTACCACACGATCAATGAAATTTACTAGTAAAAGAAGTGGTAAATAATAAGCACAGGGTTCTAGAAAAAAACACGATGAAAGTTTCGAATATTGTTTTATTAAGATACTTTAATTCATATTCACGTAAATCAAAATGTACATTAATTATTATTCATTAATATAATATTTAACATTTATACTATATTACACAGCATTAGCTAGGTAAAAGGTAAAAGGCAGGGATTTGGCCAACATTATTTCTGTGACTAGTCTCAGGGATGCTTTCCTGCTCCCGCATGAATCATCAAGTCGGATATCGTGACAAACTCATATTTGAGACATCTTAGTAACAAAAGTAACAATAATTTTAAACGTTTGCCTCGTTAGATCGTAGATGGTACCACATGATTTTTCTGTTTAGTAGCTCCGACTAACCAGATAGTCAGAGGTTGTACTGTTCTATTTAGGGGAATTTACTAAACGGAACTAAACGGCGTTTAGTATTTGACACTAAATGCGTAGTATAATATATGAAACGATCGTCTACTAAACGAAGTGAAAAAAACAGTGAAGGAGAGTTATAATAGGTTCTGGCTTTCTGGAGAGAAGAGGATGTGTGAATTGTGCGGGAAGGGGGATGCAAAAGTGGAGCACTGGTTGGAGGAGTGTGAAGAGGTGAAAAAGAGTGTGAAAAGCATGAAGGTGTTGTTGCATGAAAGGGGGGACAGAAGGGCAGTTGCATGGGTGATGGGGGTGTTGGGCAAGATGGAGAAGAAGAGAAGGAAGCAGGTAGAGGAATGGAGAAGAAAATATTGTATATAGGAGAGGAAGCAAATGTAAGAAAATTGTACACATTGTAAATAGTAGATAAGGATTAGGGATTATCCGCGAAGGCAGAGGCTGGCAAGGCGAGGCAAAGCGAGCAAATAGCGTCATTCGTGCGAGTCGAGAAAGTAGCGACATGCGTGCGGAAAGGTCGGCTTAGAGATAATGTGTCGATGCATGTTAATTTTTAAGAGTTAGTCGTAAGGAAATTCTGTAAAAATGGAAGTGTAAGCAAGACAATTTTTTAAGGCCAGCAGGCTGAAAAATAAACGTTTATCTATTTACAAAAATCGAAGTGTTTGCATGTGTGCATGATTAGATTTGGTGGTTCTTATTTCTTGGATTTTTATTGATTTTTATTATGAAGAATTTTATTGTTAAAGTTTAAACTTAGACGTTAAAGAGGAATTTGAATTTGAATTAAATCTAAATTTAATTTCTTCATATGAGTAAGGACATTTTCGGTTATCTTATTTTACTAGAAAATCAGACAAACGTTCTCTACAGTTTTAGTAATTCATTATTTAATTTCGTAATTATAATATTAATGTATACGATACACAATGTCAAATATAATATACTAGTAATGTGCAACAATATTATTTTCTGGATAAGTGCATAATAAATTGTAATGTTTTCCATATATAATCATTAGTATTTATTTTAACATTGTCATCGTAATTTACTTTTTTGTAAAATTAATTACAATATTCTATAATTGATTTCAAGATTACACTAATTTATCTTTTATTCCTTTCTATATTTTTCCTCAAGTTTCTTTTGTCACTGTCTGCATCATTTACGGGGCTCTCATGTACTTTAATTTTTTTATCTTTTTTATTTACAACCTGCTGCTTTGCCTTCACTGGGATGATGTGACCTTACTCAACTCTATCTTTTTTCCAGTATAACTCCTTTACATGCAACCCCCTGGCTCCTAGAATACCTCTTTCTGCATTTTTAAAATGTAGTTTTCTTAGTTTTAACCTTGAAAAAATCTTTACAATGTATTTTTATGGCCACTTTCGTGGCGAATGCGTGAAAATTAATTCCTTTACGAAGTTGAAAAAATATCGGAAGTATTCGCTTTCGTATTCTCACTATGACACTCTTCGAAAATACTATACAATTTATACCTAAATTTAAAACATGAAACTTATTTTGTTAATGATTTTTCATTCAAATGTGACAATAATTAACTGAGATATTTAGTACAGGTAGAAACGTCGATTTCCAGTGAAACATCTTCGTGATTGTAGGTGTCTGAGTGATTCACATAGGTACTAATCTTAAATATGCCTATGTCACCCTGGCTATCATTATCTACTTTTAAGAAAATGCCAATTTGTAATTCTATCAAAAGTTACAGTGGAACATGAAAAAGAAACAAAAAAAAATTACAAGCATATAAGTCTTCTTTTTGCTGTACTCATTCGACTAAAAAGTTAAAAAAAAGTTTCTAAGCCACAATTGTTGAAAAAGCTTAAATATTGTATTTCCTTCAATATGATTCAATTGTTTATGAAATGAAAAATGGATTTTTTATAGTAAAATTTAATGAAATTATCATTTATTAAAAATACTTAGCATTTATAATTTACACATCTTAAACGGTTTATCCATGTAATTAAACAATATAGAAATAGAAATTTAGATTCTCAACATTTTTTCGCAAGCATAGGAGAGTTTTTGTATTATTAGCATGAACACTCAACAAACACAACAATGTACTTATTAACACAATAATACTATTTGAAAATTATTTTTCACCAAAATATTTAGCTCTCAAATTTCTTATCCTGTGGGCAAGTTATGTGAATTAAAATAAAACGGAATCCTCTTGCGTTTATATTGAATTAATTTACCGAATATTTTATTTAAAGGTATAGTCTAATTAATATTTTATTATATTTTAATGAATTAGCCACCCACATAATGGCTTAACGATTTCTTGATAAAAAAGGTATTTGCAACTAAGTGTTGAACTCCTAATCAATAAGCCAATCTACAAATTATTACATCTGTCCTATAAAAAGAGCGACTCACCTTTCTACAACTTAATTGCTTAATTACATCAATTAAACGCCATAGGTACTTCACTGCTTTTAGCTGCTTGTAGATTTTAAAAGAAAGTGCAAACCGGTTTGTTCAGCAGCAATAACGAGAAATATCCAATTTAACACTGAAAAAACAAAGTTCTAATTTTAGTCCAAAATTGGTCTAAAAAAACTTACATAAGCCTAAATATCGAATGAAATTGGGACAAAATAGGAAATAAAACCTTCAGGAATAGACCATGAAAGAACTTTAAACTTTCTGTTCACTCTGAAAGCTTGTCAGTTTTATTTGTTCGTGTATTAGTTTTCCGTAAACCGGGGCTGAAACTCTTATAGTTTCATTCATTGGTCCATCCGTCGGTCGTACTATTTTTAGTGGAAAATAATTTTAAAACATTTTTTTCAATGTTTTTTTCGGATCTACTTTGACTAATTTTATAGTAAGAACTAAGAATTTCATCTTTACAAAACAAAATGCAAAATTCTGTTATATCTCATAAATCTGATATATTCATTTACATGCGATTATCGAGATGTCTATAGTCTGATCGGAAATGCTTCTACTAAGCTCACCGAATTTCAGTGAACGTAGTCACTTTCATTAAATTTCAGAATAATATATGCATGTACAGTCAACGTATATACATTTATCGTTTAATTGAATTATAGGCAATAAAGAATCGAAAATTATATTCAATAGAGAAGCCACGTAAAATATTTGATCGTGTAATAATTGGATTTTATTATCATGTAAATTCAAATGGTTTTAGAAATGGCGTAAATTATAATATGTTTTGATGAAGTCTTCAAGGGTTACTTATTAATGTGATTCTAAAGATGCTAGTTGTTTGTCGTAAATCTTCAATTGCTTTTTATTACTTAGAGATTTGTTCCCCTTCGTCTTGCTCTGTTATCCTATAAATTGTACTTCATGACATAAGTCCTCCATAAATGGTATGGTACCTGGCCTTTAAGGCTCTATAAATTATATACTCCAACTCAATCTTTTCTCTTCTTTGTTCTTGTATATTCTCTTTCAAAATTATAATCAAAGACCAATATTCCAAAGTAGTTTTTTATTTGAAAATTGAATATATATTTAAGATTATAATCGAAATTTTTTTTTAAAATATTACTTCTGCCTTATTTGAATGGGTTTGCTTATGTACATTAATTTTATTCTATTGGATTCTATGAATTGTGATTTTTTTATTTATTTGTACTTTATATGCTTATCAATAAGAGAACTGAAATTTTTTTTAAATCATACATATCAATAAATCCTTGATTAATTTTTAATGTTTCTATTTTTATTTGCAATATCACCGAGCAATCCTCGACCCAGAATTCTTTGCTGCTTCCGTGACAAGAACAAATGTATAGGTAGATCTCCAGGCTATGTCAACCGACATAAACAGGACGTCAATTATTTTGTGAAGGCCAAATCAAATCACTGTAAATTATTATATGGATCGATTCTGGATATTATACTCATATTAATTTATGCTAAAATTTAAAATCTTTATTTTGTTATTCGGTCTTCAAACATCTCAACAGTAATGTTTTTTTTTCGTAAATATCGTATTCTTATTATGGGGGGGGGGGGGGCATACGAGTGAAATTTTATATTTTCGGGGTAATTCATAGCTTGAGATGCATTGATACTTTTTGCAAATAATAATCAAGTAAGAGTTCTTTTTAAAATTACTTTGCTTGGCTCTTGCTTGGGACCCAATGATACCAATGTCAATGTCAAGACTTGGCATACAGTAATAACTTAAGACTGGCAGCCAAACCGGGACAAGGGTCTCGAGAATAGTTATAAACCTTGCCAGCCAAGATTGGTCCAACATCGGCGAATATTCGATCTGACCGACACTTGCTCTGCAATTATTGAGCCATCGATCGGCCAAAGATTAAGGAAAAAATATTAAACAATGCCAAATTTTTTTTCTGAATGCTGCTAAAAATGTCTATTCAAAATTGTTGAGTTTTAAAACAGGAATATTATTTTTTAATAAATTACAAAATTTGGCAGCTTTAATTTCTTGCCATTTTCTCTTCTCCATTATTTACGGAAGTAGAGAGTGAAGCAAAAGTAACCTTCTTACACTCTAGCTATAGAAGCATAGAACATCGTACCGTTATAATAAATTACCCAGTGTTATTCATTAAGGTAGTGGGTCCGATACTCGAACAGTACACGATAGTCCATCACTGCCAGAGTTTTTCAATTTTAGAAAATCATATAAATTTTTATCGTTTCCACATAAAATTTAATAAAATACTTTAATAGTTAATAGGGCTATTTGAAATATCGAAAAAAAATGAGTGGCTCCATAGTTTAGAAAAAAATAAAAGTTCGTGGTAACTCGAGACACCAGTTGTTTCTGCTTCGCAGTTTATGGATAGAGCTAAAAAAGAGAGGTTTTTGTGTCGTCATTTTCTTTGAAATGCATGCTTTTGTTGAGTAATAAAAGCAGTTTAGATGAAAGTTTGCAATAAATGTGGTTAAGGAAAAGAAGGTAATTCGAGATTTTTTTTTGTTTTTTGTTTTTAGTCTTTTGGGAGTGTTCGGTTATGTCCTCTCATTTTACACTAGATAGCCTAAAACCCGAATACTTATGGATTTTCATTAATTTCCTTAATTAATTTCACTAGTTAAAAAAAATAAATCTAAAGATAAAGAAAATTTATTATTATTATTAAGAGAAAATTAAAAACTCACTTAGTACTACAAAATGCCTGGAAATAGAACT
>JAAAKG020139310.1:0-12396 GCA_010014905.2 Druon quercuslanigerum
GTCGTTTTCTACATTTTTATTAAGATGACATTATAATATGCGTATATAAATAAAATTCAAATAACGACTGATCGCATAATAGATAGCCCTCACAGTGCTCCCCCACATTGTACGGCACCAAACGCCCAAGCCACCTTAAGAGTTCGAACATTTTTGATTTCAACAATCGCGAAAAAATTATTCGAATCGTGATAAAACCGGGAAAAGTTTTCCTCAATTAAAACAGTCACCCTGAGTTCTAACAAATCCCTGAAGTTTTCTTGATATTTCCTCAAATATATATGAAAACAATAAAAAAAATGTAAAGCGGATTAATGAGTTTCACGCAATTTTGTCAAATTTTAGGTTGATATCACAGCAAAAAAGTATTTTCTCTTCATAATTGGTTTTTCAACTTTCTAAATATTTTATTTTAACCCATAAAAACATTATATCACTTTCTTACTAAACAACTAAACAAATATTAAAGTTGTCACTGGAATAAAAAATTTGATTTTCTATACGAACTATTTAATACCGGAATAAAATATTAGATATTTATCTTTTCGTCTAGGGAGAAAGTCAGAAAATGATTTTGATTCTGAAAATGAATGATATTTTAATAGCAGAAAAGAGACTAAAGTTCATTTCCTAAGGAAATGACCGATCTAGAAACTAGAATCTACCGTGGATAATAGAAAATGCACAAATAGACATTGGGCAATGATAAAATGTACATTATTTTTCAGTAACAAAATTAACGTGCGTGAAACAATCCTCTCTACCTAAAGACTGAGGCATGGGAGCAGCAGGGATAGAAAGAGAAAGACAGAGAGATAGTTACCAATGTAAGTAAGTAAATTGTACGCAGATATTAGGCGTGTGTTAGATGGTTACTAAGGTAGCCTTTCCGCTTTAAGTGCACGCTGTTGCGCGCCGGCGAGCTGACTGCTGTGTCGTTACTGGAACACAACAGTCGTCACGTGACGACCCCAAAAATCTCCAAACGTCTCATCCAAATTACCTAATTCGTTCACAATATATTCCTCCATCTCTCCCTTATTTTTATTCTTACGTGTAAAAAATATCAAAAGTTCTAGGCAATCATTATGTAAATACCAGACCAGACTTCTGTACAAAAACTGGAAGACAAATGCAATGATCTTTCTTCACCTCTAATCTGTGATGCAGAAGCTGCGACTACTCTACTCGGGCACTACTAAACTCTCTAAATACCTTTCATCCCCTTAAAATTGATATTTATATTTCAAAGAATCACTTCTCTTATTCAGAAGATTTGCTTCTCTTTAAAACATCTTGTCTTCAGGGTCTATACCCAAACCTACTTTTCATTCTAGCACTCACAATAAGTGAGTCCTCCAAATTTTGCTTCCTGCCTTTTACTTTTTAGATCAAGCTTCGACTATTCCTCTTTCCTTGAAACAAAATGTTAAGATGGCAAAACAAGTTTTCGCTTCCGAGATTAGGAAAAATAGAGGCAGTCGAAACGTTCCAATTTTGAAATTGTGAATAGCTTGGTACTCACCTTCTCCGTCGTAGCGAAGCATTTTGACCCGGAAGTCCAAATTGTCCTCTGGGAATAACCATTCGGGCGTTTCCCTGAGCAGGTCGAGAGCCACCGTGAGCTTGAAGAGTGCTCAAGTGAGCAGCGTAGCCTTCGGTAAGAACCGTGGCTAAAGCTTGCTGCTTCTTTGGAACTTTGCCGACTATAAAGATTTGATTTGGTTTTAGATTTATCGAGGTATAGACACTTATGTCCTTACAGCTGCCATAAGCCTGATGAATAATTACTCCGTGTTCCTACAAATAAAAGGAAATTAGAATTCTATAATATATTAATCAGAGAAAGATGTTTGGTACTAAATACCTGTACAAGATTATTCAAATACGCAGCCTTGTGGCGAAGAGGATCCTTATTGATTCCTTCAGCGAAGGAAACAAGTCCGTGAGGGAAATTGTGTTGCGATAGCCAAGAGAGCACAATTTGCTGTTGCATATCTGGCCTCGCTGTTATATAAATTATCAGGTAACCCAGTTCTTGCCAATGCCTGCAGATTGGGAATGTTAATGTTTGTAACTTGTGCAAATAAATCAAAACTAAAGTTGTGGTATAAAGTTTGAAGTACCTTACTACATCGACAGCGCCTGGTCGAACTTTAGGATCTCTGCCACTTACGGAAACACTGGCAGTAAAGGATCCATCGATACTAAAGACGACACACTCCGTTCTAGGTGGCACCACAGTCATGAAAAAGTCTACGGAAGTGTGGTCACCCCTGAAACACAATTAATGATTTAATTGATCTAATTCACTAAGAAAGAAGAAAAAGGGGTGGTCATGAGGGGGCCCCATCCATCGCTCCCTCTTGTGAGATCCAATGCACGGGAGTGGGCGGCAGGCCACAGTTGCGGCTAAGCCGCGCCAGTCGCGCACTCACGATTAATGATCACCCTGAAGAATGATCGGACTGAAAGAAGTTGTTGTGAGAGAGATTTGACATGACTTGAATTTAAATTGACGTTAATTGTGTGTGGGAAAAAGCCCACAGGCGGGAAAAAACCGCAAAAATCTGTTAATTTATTTTATAGACGAAAAGATGAGAAAAGAAGAAGAGGAGGAAGGGGGGTAGAGGGTGCAAAAAAAGAAAGTTGCTAGTAGGTTGAGGAGGCAAAGCCACCTCGACCTGGGTGGCTTATTTCATGAAAAAGTCTTTTGGCATCGCGTGTTTGTGAAATGGATCAAAGTTATATTTCCCTAGAGAGGAAATATGTTCAAAAGGTGATGATGATGCAGATTCGTAGAATTTAATGGCGGTTTCTTTAATATACTCTGAAATGTATGGTAGTGGAAATTCTCTGTGAAGGTCTGAGAAATTTATTTTGTATGATTTGAATGTGATTGATATTACTTTTTGACACTGCTTCCAATTAAGACGTTTATAAAGTTTACCCCGTGGGTATTTAATGGAATTTTTCCATTCTATTGGTTCTTTAAACATTTTGGGTGGATTAATTTTAGCTGGTCTTCTGATTAAGAAAAGAATTGATTTAGAGTTTATCACAAGCCTCGATGACTTCTACAGCTTTGTTAAGTAGTTTAAAATTTTTTTGAACAGACCAGGAGGAAGTGAATAACGCGGTGTCATCATCTGCATATAATCCATTTGCAACTTCGGGGGCCTCAGGGATGTCGTTTACGTAAATAATAAAGAATACCGGTCCTAGTGTGTTGCCTTGAGGCACACCCGCTCCGATTGGTTTCTCTTTTAAGTGTCTCGCCTATTTTGACTGAGAATTTTCTATCAGAAAGATAAGAGCTTATAAAGAGGATGAGCCCTTTTTTTGGGCATTGAAGATATTGGTGAGAAGAGTGAGACACGTAATCGGAAGTTTTTTGAGGAACAAGTTTGAAATTGAATGAGGACCAGGAGCTTTGTTATTTGTAGTAGTTTTGATATGTGTGGTTAGTTTCTTATGGCTGATTTTCTCGAAATGATCAGTACTAGGCGTTTTAAGAAAATCGGAGACAATTTGTTCACATTACGCAATTTTCTGCGGGTCGGATGGCTCCTCATGTGGAACGAAGTTACTTTCATAATTTGTCGCTAGAAGATTTGCTTTATCGGTAGGAGAGAGTGCGCATGTTTGGTCTGAATTTTTAAAAGGGGGAATATTAGTTCGCGGCTTCGTTAGGGCTTTAGTCATACGATATGTAGATTTATCCTTAATTTTAAGTTTACTGACTTTAATCCAATTTTTGCATCTGTGCTCTTGAACTTTAATTGCTATAGTTTTCCGAAGGTGGTTAATGATGTTTTTAAGGATAGAGCTTTTAGTTTTTTGATGTGTTCGGCAGAGTTTATTGTACGTGTGGAGAAGGTCCTCAATCTCAGGGCTGAGAGGTGGATCATATTTGTAATGGTAGTCTGAGGGACTGAAGCGTGAATAGCAGTTTTTATGCTCGAGGTAAGATTAGATATGGCGTCGTCAATTTGAGTGGTATTAGTTAGTGCAGGTTTGAAATTAACGTGAGATTCTAGAGTCGAGTTGAATGTTTGCCAGTTTGGTTTGGCAAGATTATAGCGAGGTAAGAACGGAGCCTTTTCACAATTACTAAAAAGGCTCAAGAGATCTGGTCGATGTTCTGAATCTAGTTCGTCAGTACTGAAAATATCGTGGTTGTAATATTTATTTTCGGTTATTGCAAAATCGATCAGGTCAGATTTATGTCTTGTATTGTGCGGGAAAAAGGTATGCAAGTCTGGTGCTAAAACTGAGAGATATTTATCATTTATGAATTCAAAAATGTGTTTTCCGATTTTGTTAGTTGTTCTGCTATTCCAAGATAATTGTTTGGCATTTAGGTCCCCTGCTGCAATTACCGATAGTGCAAGTTTGAATATTTTTCTGTAATCATCTTTTGTAAATTCGTGAGAAGGAGTCTGGTAGAGCGAGATGACGGAATATGGTTTTCCGTGGATTTTTATTTGGATAGCCGTAGCTTCAAGGACTTTAAGTTCAGGAATTATTAGTTCATAGTGGTCAATATTTTCTTGAATCAGGATCGCGGTACCTCAGTTGGTGTTATTTAGGTATAATTTGTAGCTGCGAACGAGATTAACTTGTAGGGATTCGCTATGAGCATTCCACAAAATGAAGGCAATGGACTGGAGGTTGGGAAGCTTCTTTGCTTGTGGAGTATTTGGGATCACTACCAGAAGCATAGGTAGGGCTGTCTTAGTTTGTCGGTTTCTCATGCGAGCGACTGACGTAATAGTGCATCCTTCCTCTTTGAGTTCAGAAAAGTACTGAATCTTCCGGGTACGCAGTGGGGATATTCCGAATGACGAGTTTGGTAGGTGGCAAGTTAGTGCTTTTATACAGATAGTATTGGAAGCCGTGCTACTCTAGATTAATTATAATTTTACGGTAGTCTTCTAGATAAGACACGCGAACTGAATAAACATCTAGGAAAATGTTATATGCTATGGGTGGGTACTGAGTGGACTCTTTGAGACATTAATAGGGGGTATTTTTCCCGGTCCTGCTGATATTTTAGTGTTGCCTTTGGGTGTATTGAAGCCTCCTTTTAGGTTAGGGTGCGCTAGGCTAATTACTGACGTTCTCGACGTCCTACTGCTTCCTCTGATTGAAGTGACCGAGGATTGGCCACTATTATCGCTGTCCGAAGCATTATGGGATGTTTTAGGGAGCTTTAGCTTCTTACTCCTTGAGGTTACTTCTGAAAAGTTGCTTACAACTTCTTCCGTTTCCATCTTGGAAATGGCTACTTCGCTGGGGGGTGCTACTTCCTTTTGGGCAGATGACTGGTTTTGAGCTCTGTGACATGGCTGTCACATAGTGCAAAGTATTTTAACCAATGGATTTGATCCATCTGATAGACCAGAATTTATCAATCTATCATGAGAATCTCATCAATTTTTGAAAAATAATAGTCGAATCTCTGATTAATCAATCGATCATCTATTGATCAATCGTCGATAAATGAAGAAAATTTGTTTAATTTCGCGTTTTACCGACTCTGAAGAGGGTACGGCGCGGCGCCACCGTAACACAGCTATAATATAGGAGCGCGGACGTTGGAGAAGGATGGATGTCTGACCATATAAGTGAGGCTTCACTTCGCTCCGATACTTCCCGGCCAGCGTCAGTGATGTAAGCCAGTTATGGTCATAATCTGGCCTTACCAGTGGGACATTTTTATTCCTCAAGCTCAAAGTAGAAATACTTTTTTGTTTAATAATTAGGAAGAAGAAAGTAAGAAAATTTTGCAGACTTTATAGCCTTTATATTATTCTCTTTTTTACCCCTTATTTCAAAGAATTTCTATTTTACCCCTGTCTCCAAGAAAATTTGCTCGTTTATCATTTTTTCGCTTAAATGCGAACTCAATTCGAAGAAACCTTTAAGAAAATCCAACTGTTTTTGGTTGAAAATCAATTCTTTTTCGTTGAAAACTCCACTATTATATTTAGGTTCAGAATGTATCTAATTTTTGTTAAAATTCGACTATTTTGTAAAAAAGTCAGTTTTTTTGTCGAAAATGCAACTGATATGTTGAATTTGAACAGTTAGTTGAAAATCCAACTATGAATTAAAAAATTCGACTCTTTTGTTTTAAATTCAAATATTTGGTTAGAAGTTCATCTTTTTTGGTTGAAAATCAACTTTTTTGTTGAAAATTCAACTACCTGGTTGAAAAATCATCTTTCTTATTTGAAAATCATCTTTTTTTGTTGAAAATGCAAATATTTTTTTTAGAATTAATATGTTTTGGTTGAAAATGATTCTTTTTTGCGAAAATTTAAGTATTTTATTGAAGAAGTCACGGCTCATATTTAAAGCTTAAAATTTTGTATTGAAAAATTCAACCATTCCTTGAAAACTCAACTATTTTCTGAATTATTTGTCTCTTTTGCTTTAACTTCAACTATTCAAATGTGAACGCAACTATCTACTTACAAATTTATATTTATTGGTTAAAATCAAATTTGCTATTAAAAATTCATCCTTCTAGTTAAAAAAAATTGTGTTGAAAAATCAACTATCTGGTAGAGAATTCATCTTTTATGGGGGAAAAATTAACTATTTTTGTAAAATATCATCCTTTTAGGTTAAATATTCAACTGTCTTCTAAAAATTTTGCTTTTTGAGTTCAAAATCCAATTATTTGTTAGAAAATATAACTACATATTTAGTTGTAAATGCAACATCTTTCTTAGTTGAAAATTATATTTTTTCTTAAAAAATGTAACTATTTGGTTGAAAAATCATTTTTCTTGGTTAAAAATCAACTGCTTTTATACAAAATTACTTTTTTCATATTAAATATTTGAATATTTTATTAAAAATGTGTCTTTTTGGCTTCAAAATTAAACTATTTGGTTGTAGTTCAGTTGTAGTTGAAAATGCAACTGCCTTCTAAACAATTCGTCCTATTATTGATTAAAGTTAAATCCTCTTAGTTTAAAATGGTACCATTTGGTTGAAAATTCAAATATTTTGTTCAAAATTGGTCTCTTTTGCTTGAAATTAAAAAATTAATGGTTATTAAAATGTTTTTCTGGTTCAAAATTAATTTTGTTGTTGTTAAAGATTTAACCACTTGGTGAGATATTTATCTTTCTTGGTTGCAAATGAACTTTTTTTGTTAAAAATCTAATTGCTTGATAAAAAATTCATGTTTCTTGGTTGAAATTTTAAGTTTTTTATTAAAATTTCAACTATTTCGGAGAAAATTCATGTTTCTCTGTTGCAAAATAACTTTTTTGTTGAAAGTTTAACTTTTCAGGTTAGTAGATGAAGTTTATTTTCTTTAATTAAAACTATTCGGTTAAATTTTTTTTTGTAGAAAATTAACTTTTTGGTTGAAAAGTCAACTACTTGGTTGTAAATTCATCTTCATTCGTTGCAAATAAACTTTTTGTTGGAAATGCAACTTTTTTCCAAAACATTCCACTCTTTATCTTCTTCAAAACTCAATTCTCGTGGAAAATTCATCTCATTTGTTAGAAAATTCTTCTTATATGGTTAAAAAAATAACTATTCATGTTTAAGGTTTAACCTTTTTTGTTTAAAAAATCGACTATTTGGTTGAAACTTCAACTATGATTAAAAACTCAACTATTCTCTTGTTATTGTGACTATTTGATTAAAAATATATTCTTTGTTGTTAAAAATGCGTTTTTCGGGTTAAAAAATTCATCTCTTGGTAGAAAATCTTTTTTCTTTGAAAATGCAACTATTTTGTTGAAAGTGTAACATGTTTTAAGTTGCAAGTTTAGAAATTAAATGAGTTTCATATTGAATTCAGTATGGTACCTACATTAATTCTATTTAGAAGAATTTATCATCCTATTATATAGTATCCAAAAAATGAAGCTGAACTCACCTAACTACCATTTTTACGGGATAAAGTCCATAACCCACAGCTTGCTCATCCGGGATCCTATAGACAATTTTCCCACTCTTATCAGTAACCTCGGTGGAAAGATAAGTCCACTCTCCAGCCGGTGCATCCTTCATGATATGAATGTCGACTTTTTCGCCTGTGAGTGCTATAACGTCTATTGGACTATACATAAATCTAGCGACTAGAATTTGCGGCGCTCCTTCTCTTACGATAACATCATTCGCTCGATGATTAGCCGCCACACTCTGAAATTAAATAAATTAAATATAATAAATAATAATAATCTTCGAATCATTTATTTATTTTGTTCACATTGAACCTATTGTTCAGTTTCATATTCAAGATGGCCGCTATTTTTATAATTTCCGTCTCCTGGCGTTCTCTCGATTCTCCTGGTAAATATTCGTGATTTCTCCCGGTTTAGGAAAAAGTATACTTGTTTGCGAAAACCACAGTTTTTTTACATACATGTTCAATTGCGTTCATATAAACAATTTGCAAATCCATCGTTATACCAATTTTTAAATATTATAATTTGAAAAATTTTGGAAACAATAATTCATAGTGAATAATTATTAATTGCGAATTGAAAGCTTGTGAAATTAAAGGAAAAGTATCTAGAATGATTGTGTACAATTTAATTAGAAAAAGGAGTTGAGTTATATAATTTTCAAATCGAAGCGCTAAAAGAATCACCAAATTGAATAATTTCAGCTTAAAATTTCGAAAATAGGTCAATGTCATAACGTTAAAAATATAATATTTTAAAATTCAAATTTTGGAAATTAGATCATTTAAAATTTAGAGGAACTAAAGCTGTATTATTTTTATTTAAAATCATACCAAATTAAATATTTAAAAACTATTAAATATGAATAATTTTTTATTTAAAATTAAAGTTTGATGATTTCAAATTAAAAACTAAATTGAATTTTCCATACTTGAAGCTTCTGAAATTCTAAAGTTTAAAATTGTTATTGCATAGCAAATTATAATTTAAAATTAAATCTGATAAGACAAATTTTTCAAAAATAAAAAAACGAATTATATTATTTTAAAAAAAATTCAAAATAAGTAAATGGGAAACATTGAAAATGAAAAATTTCTACTTTGGAACGTTGAGACTTAAACGAGCACGAACTTTATTTAAAACTGAAAAATTGTAAGGAAAAAAAATTGTGAAATTAAAACCTTTTTATAATCCTTTAAATTTTAATTATTTTAAGTAAATCTGTATCACTTAAAAATTTGTACTTTCTCAATTGCTAATTATACTTTACAAAATGCAAGTAAGTAATTTTTAATTACAACATTAAAACCCATGGAAGAGAAAAATTAAAAATGTAGCGTTCAACATTAAAATTCGGAACTCTAAAATTGTAAACATTTCAAATTACTGGAATTGTTCAATTACTGTTGTATCAATTTTAAATAGCTTAACTTTTGTCTTTTTTTTATTTTATGTTCAATTTTTTTTATTTCGAATATTCCTTTCTTTCATTCTTGAAATTTTTGAATAAAATATTTTTTAATTTGACATTATTCATTTTGTCGAATTATTAACTAAAAAAAGCTAATTTTAAGATATCACATTAAAAATAAAGGACAAAATAAATTGTTTTAATATAATTTCAATTTGTAAAATTACACAATTTCAGTCTTTTCCATACGAAATTGCTTACACTTACATCCTAAATTATTAAATTTAAAACTGACTATCAAGGCTTTGAATATAAAATTTTGAAATATTTAATAAAATATTTGTCCTGACATTAAAATTTTAGAAAAACTTTAGTTTCAAGGCATCAAAGATTTTAGAATTGCACGTTCGAAACTATAATTTTTAATTAAAATTATAGAAATTCTAACGGTGATAAATATATCATCAATAGGTTAAAAATTCCAAAATTTTTAATATTTTGAGAAATCTTGTGAACCTATAAAGTTTAATTATTCTAAACACTTTAAAGATTATAAGCATTCTGATTAGAAATTTTAAACACTTACAAAACGCGCAAATTATGAAATACGGGAAATTTCCCGGCGTAATAATTCTCTACTGGCTTTCCGGGAATGGGTAGGCACCCTGATATTATTAATTTTCCGCTCCAGATTTAATTCGTGAAGCATAATTTAACAAACTAATTATTTTGAACGACTTAGTTTTAAGATTGATTTTTAAAGTTTCAAATTAGAAAGCATGTAATTTCCAAACCTTTCAGAATTAAACTCTGAGGGATCACAATATTTTTAAATAAAAAACAAGCAATGTAATTCTATTAAAAAAGAAATCGACAAAATATAGCGTATTCCGTCAAAAATCCAATCATAAAATTGTTTTCACTTTTTTTGGGGGGAAATTTTGACGTGTTTTTCTCTCTCATATTTCATTTAAAACATCTTGTTTCATGAAATGCCTATAATTCTTATTATAAGCCGAAAAAAGTGTCGGAAATATTACAATTCAAAATCAAGTAGACCTCACATTTAAAAATGGTGTAAAAATATTACCCATAAATCACTACAACGTCACTAAGGTTCATTAAATTTGATTAGATGGCTGCCTGGTTTGATATTTATGACAGTTTTCCCCTCCCCTGGCCAAACGTCCAGGCAAATACGAATACTTCTAATAAAATCAGATGCAGTCACGGGTTATGGTTAAATTCATACAGTGATTCTAAGCCCACTTTAGCATAAGAAAATTTCCAAAGGCCTGTACTCAGTAAATTGGGGAGTCGCCTGGCGGTATATGTACTCATGATAAAGGACTTGAATGATACTTTAGCGGTGCGGTTGATCCGTGTTTTTAATGACAGTGATACGGAACTTCAATGGACCACCATAACAAGAAAAAAGCAATTATAATAATAAATTAAAACATACTTTTAATTTAACAGAAGTACGTTTCTTGTTCCATTTCTCTCTCGGTTGGCCTGGACGGAAGCTAGTGAGCTCTTTTTCTTCATTAGAAAGTAGAGGCAGGTCAAACCTGCCCAGCTGTCTCAAAATAAATGCAATAACGTCAGAAGATTCCCAGTAACTCGCGTGCAAAAGATGAGGTAACGCGTTCGCCGGGAAATTGGCGAGACCTTCGGGACAATATAAAGCGTAGTCTATCCTCTTCGTTCCCCACCACTTTTGCGTCACTGGAATATAAAAAGCGTTGACATTTACATTTTAGAGTCAGAATCTAAGTTTTTTTTTATGTTCGATTTTGATATTTACGAGCAGAAACAGCTTGCAATGGAACGGCATCAATCATTCCTGACATGGTGCTCTGGATAGAAATATCTGAGAGCCTCCTCATTGTGGAAAAAGTTGCATTGGGGACGTTTAGACCTTCATTGAAGAAATGCGGATTAGACTGAATTGCCTCCACTGAAAAAAGAAAATAAATGTTTATAATATAAATATAACCCATATTCATTTTTATGATTACAAGTCATGAAATTTTTAAAACTTTCTTCAGTTTTAAAACTGGATTTTTTTTATTCGCACCTACTTTAAAGTCTTAATGATTATTCTGGTGTTTTACGGCATATTTTAAATTTTCTAATTGATAAAAATTGATTTTTTTCTGATAAAAATAACATGAAGATATGAGACTGACAACTGTGTAAGGACCCGTTGATGTTAGCACCTCAAATACATTATTTTAAATGTAACAAAGTGCCAACCTCATATGGTACTTATCCAGTTGCCATTTTCATGTTTTCATATGATTTTTTTTCTTATGAAAATTAAGAAATCAAATTCAGAATAAATCAAAATTTAAATTTCTCTGTAATGTCCAAAATTCAAATTATACGAATTATTGGAATTTAAAAAAAAACAAGAAATCCAAGAATCGAATTTGGAAAAAATAAAAAAATTTTTAAAAAGACGAAAAAAAGAAGGTAACCCTCCACCTTTTCATCTTTTTTATCTCTTGTCTTTTCTTATTTTCTTTAAATCATAATATAAAAACATTTATAAAAGACGACCAACGTTTCAGTGCTTATTTCCTTTCCAAGGCAATAGAATCAAAATTTGCAACAAGTCAAAACCAAAGAGAGAACACCCTAGTTTCGTAATGGATTTTGATTTTTTGGAAAGTTTGATTTAATTCTCCTGAAACGGGTGTTGAATAAGGTGGTTCAATTTTGTTCGAATTTTCATTCATATCGTTCCAAGTTTGTTTTGAATCCACAAAAAAAAATGTTCTTATAAAAAATTATATTTAGAGATTTTGCAAGCCCCATACGTATTTCCTATAAGAAGAAAAAACTTTTTTGTAAATGTAATTTAAAATCGTGATTATTAGGTCGGTGAAATTGAAACTCAACATTTATTTTCACATTTAACCATAGAATACGATTAAAAATGAATTTTTTTTATTACAATGATATACAGGGTGTTCAAAAAGTCTCGATACACCTAAATATCTCTCCAGGTAAATATTTTTTCAAAAAGGTCAAGGT
>JAAAKG020139312.1:0-25544 GCA_010014905.2 Druon quercuslanigerum
GTAATAGCATAAGTAGACTAAGTTGCGTTTGCGATCTCATTCTCTCTCTCGCTTGCACATGCACTCTCGCTTTCGACGGCTCGCTCGATATATGTTAAGAAACTAGATAGATATAAGACATTATGTAAATAGTTGTAAATATTTGCAAATATTAAGGTAGAAATTTTCTTGCTGTTTATTGTGTAAGTGGTATGGAATGGAAGTCATGTAAACCCTTAGGGTACACATTATGAATAAAGCAGAACAATTTTATAAAATTTTTGCAAATTGTAATAAAACCTTTTAGGTCCTATAAAATACTTTTGAATCGACTAAAATTCTAGAAAATTTTTTGAAACTGTATCATTTTTTTAACTGAATGTTTTGTGATCCTGAATTCAAGATGAGGAGTCAAATATTTTTTTTTTCAGAATTTCTTGACTGAAATACTTTAAATCCTGTAAAATCTTTTAAAATTCCTGAAAAATATAACAATTTTATAAAATTTTTGCAAATTGTAATAAAACCTTATAGGTCCTATAAAATCCTTTAAAATCTGCTAAAATTCTAGAAAACTCTTTGAAACTGTATCATTTTTTTAACTGAGTGTTTTGTGAACCTGAATTCAAGATGAGGAGTCAAATATTTTTTATAAGTTTTTCAGAGAAATCCTGTAAAATCTTTTAAAATTCCTTAAAAATATAATAATTTTATAATATCCTGAAACCTTGTAGATCAAATATCTTGACATTCTTTCAGTCTTCTGGAAATCTTTTAGAATCTTTCAAAACCCGATAGGATTATTCAGATCTTCAAATATTCTTGAAATCTATTAAAAATTCCTTTAAATCTGTTAAAATATCGTAAAATACAAAAATTTCTTATAACTTAATAGAATGTTGTAAAATACCCATAAATCATTAAGATAATCAGAAATGTCTTGAAATTTTTTAAATGTTCTGATAATTCCTTGCAATCTTTTAAAATACTCTAAAATCTTTAAAATTCTTTCAATTTCAGTTGAGTTTTTGAAATCATTTGTAAATTCTTTGAAATTTTGAAAATTATATCTACAGAAAGCCATTAAAAATCCCATAAAATATAATATAAATACATAGAATTTTGCTTTAAGTCTCTGAAGTCTTTTGGAATCTTTAGAAATACCCTAAAACCCTTCCACTTCGATTAAATCCTTCTAACTCTTCAGAAATTCTAGAAACTTTCTTGGATATTCTTAAAAGAAAATTTCTAATCAAATGTGAATTTTTTAAATTAAATTTCTTAATTTCTTAAAAATGATTAAAATGCTGGCAAGTTTTATGAATTTCCTCGAAAGCTGCTGAATTCCTTCACAATAATTTTAAATCTCTTAAAATCTGTTAAAATCTTTTAAAATTCCTGAAAATCTCTAGAATCTTTAAAACTCTGAAAAAGTTACACAGAGCCCCTTTTAGTCTGCGTCTGACTACCTTAGAGGCAGAATTTTCCAAGCCAGAAGAATTAATATCTCGTTTGAGGAATAAGAGCAACCACGTTACTCATTCAGACTTGAAAGCTTCACCCGATTGGTAGATGCTCGCTGAAGAAAACGTGTTACCAGCAATAACTTTGAAACTTTAACGATTTTTGTTTATAACCAAGAAGGAAACGTACTTGGAAATTTTAGTGTGGTTAAAGCGTTTCCTGCAGTTTGAGCGAGTTATTTCGCGTATCCATCAAATAGTACGTGCCATACATTTTAAATTTTACGATCATTTTGGTTAGGACAATGGTCCTCTAAAATTTACCCTCTTACAGTTTCAGAGCTCGACGAAAACGAGTTCTTACTCTTAAAATGTCTTCGCGATAAAATAAAAACGTGCGTTACGATGGTTATATGGCAATCGCTAAAAGGGCTCCTTCCACGATATGGAATATTTAATATCTTTTCCAAGCGTAAAAAATCATCCTTTAGAAGGGGGAATGATATTGTATTTTTTTATTTTATCTTACAATGTAAGGCTGTTCCTCTTTTTGAAATATTTTATTTATTTATGTCAGCGTCAAAACAATAGTCAAAGTAGGTCATTTGTCTGCAAAAAAGGGTTTAGCAGCCTATTAGGATGACAGTTAGGTTGTTCAAATCTCCCCTAACGTTACCTACTCTCTCTTTTCTCAACTACAATTGTATCCTTTTTTGTCTTTTCTCGCCTTTCTCATCCCACGATGTCATTCCCTCCCTTTGTGGTACGTTCCCTTCCAACTAGTCCTTTCTCTCCCTTCTCTTGATTTCAATCCTCCCACTTTCCTTTTAACAATACCTCTTTTCACTCAATTCCGCTACTTAGTGTACTACCATCCTTAGTTTATCCATCCTCTTCCTTAATTATTTATTTATATCATTGACTTGAAAACCCTTCTAACTTCATCTTTTCCTTTTCCACCTTTTCCTTAATTCACCTTCTCCTTACCTTACCATCATCTTCTTCACTCATTAATCTATGTGGTTACCGTTAAAAAAACCAAGAAGGTCGTTCTCCTGCAAAGGTTGGTTTAGTTGTACATGCTAATGACAATTAGGCTGTTTAAACCTTCCCTAACTCCACCCACTCTTTCTTCTCTCCATTACTCGTATATCATTTCTTGTTTGTTCCATGTGTTTCCCACCTTACAGTGCCATGTCCTCCCGCTTTGCGGCGCGCCCTTCCCAATTACTCCTTTCCCTCCCTTCACCTGATTTTTACCCTCTCACTTCCTCTTTTCCAATATCTGTTCTGAATTCATTACCTTACTTACCCTTCTAATGCTTCTCTTCTGCCACTCCCCTGCCACCACATCCCGCAATTACTTTTCCTACTTCTCTTCTTTTACTTCTCCTTACATTCTTCTCATTATCCACCTAACATTTCTTACTTTACCTCCTCCTTACTTCATCTTCTCCTTACTACACCTTCTCATTATTTAATCTTCTTACTTCATCTTCTTCTTACTACACCTCCTCCTTATTTAATCTCCCTACTTCACTTAGCCCTTACTTTAACCATCCTCCAAAGTCAAAGTAGGCTATTCCCCTGCAAAGTAGGGTTTAGTAGCCTATTAAGCGGAAAATTAAGTTGATCGAATCTCCCTTAACTCTACTCACTTTCTCTTACTTTCTCCAACCTTGTACTGTCTCTTCTCTGTTCCGTGCCCATCCCATTCTACGTTATCATAACCATCCTTTGTGGTACGTCCCCTCCCAAATACTTCTTTTCAATAAATCTTTGTCTTTTCCTCTAATTCCTTCGCCTTACTTTCTATTTCACAATACCTCTTCTTACTGAATTCCACTAAGTAGTCTTCTGCCCCTCCCATGAATGTCTTCTCTAACTCTTCTGCCACCACATCCCACACTTCGTTTTGCCTCCTTACCAATTTCCTTATCCTTACATTCCCCTTCATATCCACCTTACATGTATTATTTCACCTTCTTCTTACTCTATCGCCTCCTTACTTAAGCTGCCCTTCACTTCATCTCTTCCTCACTTCACTTCCTACTTACATGATCTTCACCTTACTTCACCTCATCCTTACTTCAACCATACTCTTCCTAACTCCCAGTCCTCTTACTTTTCCTGCTTTGCTACCCACATTCCTTCCTTCCATCCTTCCCACCAAGCACCTTAATTCCTCCCTTGTATCACCTTCTTCCCCGGTCTTCGTTCCCTTTTTTAACACGTTCCCTTTTGTCTAAACCATAACTTTCTTTTTTCTGGGCCACACCCAATTCATTTAGACCCCCCTAAGTAGGCCACGCCCATTTTTTCATGTAGTTCAAATTCATTTTTCTGTAAAACGCACTTCTTTTGCTCTTCGGCTACACTTCTATTATCTAGAACTTAACATTTTTATCTAGAAAATTTTTTATCTAGAACCCAGTTCAAGTGAACCTAGCTTTTTTAAATCAGTAATGCGTTTTTTTAATAGACAATGGTTCTCTGTATTTGAAACCTTTTTTTTATTCTCTAAACAGTACGTGCTTTCCTTATGGGCCACGCCTATTGTTATTGAGAGCAGCCTATTTTTATATTATCTAACCCTGTTGCACCTAGTCTCATTGTCAATCAATCACTGCCCCTTTTTATATAGTACAGGTTTATTTTTTATCTAAATTATACTTATTTCTCTTTTGGGTCACGCCTATTATTATCACCACGCCCAATTCACGGGGACCATGTCTCGTTTAATCCTAAATGTTGTTTTGTAAATGGACCATGCCCCTTTCTCTCTAAATCATGTTTTTTTTTTATCAGAGCAATGCTTACATTCCTTATGGACAACGCCTATTTTTCATGGAAGCGTCCACTTTAAACTGATCTACCCTCATTTTCCCTACGCTATACCTCTTTTTTCTGCAATATTTTTCCTAACTGGTCTCTGTCTCTTCTCATAGAGGACAGGTCTTTTTTTCTAAATAACTCTTTTTTTCTCCTGGGCCACGCCTATTATTATCTACATTTAACATATTTATATTAAACCACGCATTAAAGTGTTAAAAAGTGACAATTCAGTTCAAAATAACGCCCAGTGGATAAATACTTATAGATTTCCACGTATATTTAAAAAAAAATCTGACAAAATATGAGACAGAATTGACCAACCCGATTTTTTATTTATTTAGTTTTTTTTTAATGAAAAAGTATAACGAACAAAATGTCAATTTTATTAATAGGCCATCCCGATGCTTGTGAATAATACAAAAATGGTTGCAACGGCCTACATTCTATTAAAAAACATAGATGAAAATGTTCTTAGATTGTTTAATAAACAAACCGATTTTTAATAAACTGATTTTTTATAAAGTGATTATTTGTTGAAAGTGTTTTTTTAGAATTTTCAATTATTTTACGTTTTTCTCAAGTTATAATGCAAGAAATTCGGTTCAAACAAATATTAATATAGATAGAAGTTGAATAATAAATAAAGTCAAGTAAAGTAAATTATAATAAATAAATTAAATAAACAAATCTAATATTCAGGAATTTGTCAGGAAAGAACTGTTTTATTTCAATGCAAATTCTTTGAAAAGAAGCTTTATGATAATTTATGCACAATTATAATCAGTTGTAAAATTCTGATCATTTTAAAAACAAATTTGATGAAAAATAATTTTTATAGCAAAACAAATCATTTTTAATGTCATCACTTTTAATTATAATTTTTATGATAATTCTAACAATATTCATAATTACCTTAATAATTGTCTAATTTTTTTAGCAAATTCCATAAACAAATGAATTATTCGGGTTTTTTGTCAAAAAATTGTTTTTTTTCAATACTAATTAATAAATTGTCTGATCAAACAAGTTTTAAAAGAAAGTTAGAAAACGCATGCATTGTGTCTTGTTTTTTGTCATTTGTTGATAATAATAATAATACATAGTGTAGCGTATAATTATTTTTGGTTATAAAATTATTATAGTTTAGCAAAATAAAGAACGCATTTTTTTTTAATCAAATTTTTTACGCGAAATGCCCGAATAATTCATTTTTTATTGAGTATTATGAAAAAAAATCGTAAAATCTGCCCATTAATTATGAATTTTGCAGGAATTATCATGTAGTTTCGAATTAAAAGGTCTTAAATTATAAAAAATAAATTTGTTTATAGACTAATCTTCGCACTATGAATTTGTTTATCGAATTTGTTTTAAAAAATCCTACAATTTATTAACTTATTATCAGTATTGATGAAATTATAATGAAATTTCAAATTAAAAAGGATTGAGATTAGAAAACAAAATTGTTTATAAACGCCAAAATAATGCATTATTTGTCCTTTTTTTAAAAAAATCAATTAATTTATTAACTAATCACAACTCTTCACGCAATCATAATGCAAAGTCCAATTAAAAGGACTAAAATAAAAAAAATTTACCTTGTACTAATCCCTCCCTTCTAATACCTCATCCCCTCTCCTGCTTTTTCCTCCTAAAGTTAATATTATTAAAAATAAATTTTTGTTATATAGCTGATCGTAAGTACAGCTGGGAAGTTTAAGATAAGATTAGGCGTGATCCTGGAGAATAAGAAATGAGATTTCGAGAAAAAAGCGTGTGTTTGATTAAAAAAGGCGTAGCCCATTCAAAAGGGATATATTGTTGATAATAGAAGGTCGTGGCCTAGGTGAAATGGGCGTCAATAAAATCGAAATAGAATAGTCTTTAAAAAAAAGGGGCGTGACCTATGAAAAGGAATATATTGTTGTGAACAAGAGATTAAAGTCTAGGTGAAATAAGCGCAAATAAAATCTAAATAGAATGGTCTTAATAAAAAGGGGCGTGACCTATGAAAAGGAATATTTTGTTGAGAACAAGAGATTAAAGTCTAGGTGTAATGGGCGCAAATAAAATCTAAATGGGATGCTCTTAATGAAAATGGACGTGGCCTAGAATCATATAAAGTTTCGGAAGAAAGAAACATTTTAAAAATAAAAAAGGGTATCGTCCATAAAAAAATGGGAATTTTTATAAAAAAAAAGATAATAGAGGTAAATGAAGAAGCGTATGCTCGACGAAAAAGGGCGCAGTCCATTTAAAAAAGATATATTGTTTATAATAAGAGGTTGTGGTTAGGGTGAAATTTGCGTAAATAAATTCTAAATGGGATATTCTTAATAAAAGGGACGTGGCCTATGTATTAAGAAACTTTAGAAAGAAGAAAAATTTTAAAGACACCAAAGGGCATCGTCCATTATAAAAAGAGCATTAAAGATTAAAAAAGGTATAATACCGGTGAATTAGACAGGGTCTGATATGAAAAAGTGTATTTATAGATAAAATAGGCATGTTTAAAGAGAAATAGATAAAAGAGGTGAATAATAAAGCTTGTGCTTGATGAAAAAGGGCTTAGTCCATTTAAAAGGAATATATTGTTAATAACAATAGGTTAAAGTCTAGGCGAAATAGGCGCAAATAAAATATAAATGGGATGGTCTGAATAAAAATGGGCGTGGCTTAGAATAAATTAGATTGTAGGAAAAAAGAAACATGTTTATGATACAAAAGGGCATCGTCCATCAAGAAAAAAATCGGGATTTTTATGGAAAAAAGATAAATGAGATAAATAAAAAAGCGAGTGCTCGATGAAAAAGGGCCTAGCCCATTTAGAAGAGATATATTGTTAATAATAAGAGGTTGTGGTTTAGGTGAAATGGGCGTGAATAAAATCTAAATGAGATATTCTTAATAAAAGGGGCGTGGCTTATGAATTAAGAAAATTTAGAAAAAAAGAAACATTTTTAAGATACAAAAGGGCATTGTCCATTAAGAAAAGAGCATTCAAGATTAACAAAGGTATGACACCGGTGAAGTAGATATGGTCTAGTATAAGAATGGTTATTTTTAGATAAGTATAGGCTTGTTTAAAGAGAAATAGACAAAAGAGGTAAATAAAAAAGCGTGTGCTCTATAAAAAAGGGCGTAGCCCATTGAAATGAGATATATTCTTGATAATAAGAGATTGTGGTCAAGGTAAAATGGGCGTACATAAAATCTAAATAGAATGCTTTTAAGAAAAATGGGCGTGGCCTATAAATCTAAAAAATTTCGAAAAAAAACATTGTAAAGATACAAAAGAGCATCGTCCATTAAGAAAAGAGTATTCAAGATTAACAAAGGTATAAGACCGGTGAAGTAGATATGGTCTAATATAAGAATGGTTATTTCTAGATAAGAATAAGCATGTTTAAAGAGAAATAGATAAAAGAAGTAAATAACAAAGCTAGTGCTCGATGAAAAAGGGCGTGGCCCATTTAAAAGGAATATATTGTTAATAAGACGAGTTTAAAGTATAGGTAAATGGTCGCAAATAGAATATAAGTGGGATTCTCTTAATAAAATGGGCGTATCCTAGAAGAAAATAAATTTTAGGAAAAAAGAAAGACGTTTAAGATACAAAAAGGCATCGTCCATCAAGAAAAAATAGGCATTTCTATGGAAAAAAGGTTATACAGGTAAATTAAAAGCGTGTCCCCGATGAAAAAGGGCCTAGCCCATTAATAGGAATATATTGTTGATTCTAAGTGTTCAAAGTCTAGGTTAAATGGGCGCAAATAAAATCTAAATGAGATGCTCATAATAAAAATGGGCGTGACCTAGAATAAAATAAAGTTTAGGAAAAAAGAAACGTTTTGAAGATGCCTACGGGCATCGTCCATTAAGAAAAAATAGGAATTTTAATGGAAAAAAGATAATAGAGGTAAATGAAAAAGCGTGTGTTCGAAGAAAAAGGGCGTAGCCTATTTAAAAGACATATATTGTTGATAATAGGAGGTTTTGGTCTAGGTGAAATGGGCGTAAATAAAGTCTAAATGGGATGCTCCTAATAAAAATGGGCGTGGCCTATAAGGAAATAAATCTTAGGAAAAAAGAAACATGCTTAAAGTCACAAAAGGGCATTCTCCATAAAAAACACTTAAGATTAACAAAGGTATGATGCAGGTTAAATAAAAATAGGCCAATATGAAAATGAGGATTTCTAGATATCAATAGTCATTTTTATGAAAGAAAAGATAATAGAGGTAAATAAAAAATCGTGTGCTGGATGAAAAAGGGCGTAGTCCATTCAAAATAAGTATATCGCTGATAAAGAGGCGTGGCGCAACTAAAATGGCCGTAGATCCTACAAAACTGGAATTATCTAGAGTTTTTAGAGAAAAAAAACGTATTTAAGATAAAAATGGGCGTGGTACAGGTGAAGAAAACTTTTTGAAACAAAAAACTTAGTTTTTTGCACTGCGCGCCTGTTTCATGTGGGCAACAAGAAACGTTTTTTTCTCACTCGTGTACGAGAAATTCATATACATTGAAATTCACATTCGTTGCGAGTGACTGCGGAAGAGTGCTTCCTTTTTTTTCTAGGGAGTGCCCTGAAGGCACTGGAAGAGCCCAGACATTTGCGTCGGAACACGGGCATGATAATTGCAAAGAAGTTAATTAAGAACCCCGTAGGAATGTTCCAATTTACATTTCCGCCCATCCATTTGCGTCTACCCTGTATAAGCTGAAACGGTGGGTGGTTGCGAAAGTGAACCGCGGGGGCAAAGGTTAAGGATCGTGGCTCTCTTCCGCTTTTAACTGAATTCCATAGCAGTTCGGTGGGTTGCACGTGTAAGAGAATAAAAGGGTGAAGAGGACGAAAAGAAGGGGTACAAGTGGCCCGAAGAAAAAGTTAAAAGAAAACCGTTCGCTTTACCTTTTTTGACTTTTGTTCACTTTTGTTCACTTTTGTTTTGTGGCTTCTTTGAGTTTCGTCCCACGTCGACGTTCTGTCTAAAAATGCTTCATGCCGCCCAGAACTCTCGAGGGAAATTGCCCCAATACGCGTGAAGGATCAAAGTAAAAAACGAGAGTTCTCTTTTTTAAGATACTTTAACCAGTTTTCTGCAACTTTTAAATGTGGAGAATAAAGCGATATTGTAGTTTGAAACAAAAAATTTTCTTTGTAACTGGTTAAAAAGAATTCTGACTTTTCACCATTTTACGGGAGATAAAAAACATTCTTAAAAATTTCATTTTCAATTCTTTTTTTAAATGTTCAAAACAAAGAATTACAGAAATTAGAAAATTTACGACAATTTGAAATTCAGGAATAAAAAAATTCGTGATAGTTTCATATTACCGAATTTTAAAATTTTATTATTTATTTTATTATTTATTTATTATTAAAATTAGTTTTGAATTTTTAAGATTCATAAATTTTATATTTCGGGAATTTTTCTGTGTTGGTTATTTTACAATTGTGTTCTCAAGATTTTTTTGCAAGCAATAATATTTCTGGGAAAATGTTCAAAATATTAACTTTATATTTTAAACATTTTAATGTATTTCAAACAGGAATTTGGAAGATTTTAAGTCAATTTTTTTAGCCCTGCAGAATTGAAGATTTTTTTTTATTAAAAGTAATTATTTTGAGAGACATGCATACATTTTAGAAGACCTGAAAAGATTTGAAAATCATTTTAAATTTAAATGTTGAGAAAAATTCACAATATTTCAAACAAATGTGGATTTTTTAAGATTTTGAAAAAATAAGCTTCTGCATAATTTCGAAAGATTTTAAGAGAATAAGCAAAACATTTTTGAAGATTCCTGAGAAATGCTTTAATGATTTTTCAAAAAAAAAAGTTCTTAAGAAAACTGGAAAAAGATATTAAACCATTTTCAAAATCTAATTATTTAAAAAAAGTATTTAGAAGTATTTATTTTTATGCTGATGTTTTTTTACTTCAGAAAAAATTAAATGATTTAAAAAGATTTTTAGAAGGTTTAGAAATTTTAAAAAATAACCTTAAACTTGTAATGATTTCAACTTTTTTCCAAATGTAAATTTGTTAAGATTTAAAAAAAAGCTTTTTCAAAACTTTCAATTGTAACACAAAAATTTCATAAGAGAATGAAAAAATTTACTCAGCGTTCATGGGAAAATAATTATTTTTAATTTTTTTAATTAATTTAAAGAGAAAATTAGACAACAATTCAAAACATATCAAACGACTGCCTAATGTATCACAAGAAGTTTAAAAATTGTAAAGCAAAACTTTTCAATTTTGGAAGATTACAAAATAAAAAATATCGTGTCTGCTTAAGAAATATTTAGAAAGGTTTTCGGTTCCAAAAGAATAACAATTTTTTCAGAAATGGTTTCCATTTTTTATTGAGGTGGTTTAGAAGTTGGAGCAAAATTTTTTAAATATTTAAGAGAACAAAATTTATGATATATTTTTCTATTTCTTGTCCAATTTTAAAGAATTATATCTTATATCCTCAAAGACTTTTTTGAATTTTTTGAATTATCTTCGGAAAATTATATTTATACAACTTTAAAAAGAAACTAATAATACTTATTTTCCTACTCTTAGACCTCATAATCTACTTTATTCTTGAATTTAAGTATTCAAAAACTTATTAAATAAATAATTAGTTAAAATTTTCTATTCTGCATTAAAATTTGTTTTTCCTTTCTAAAACAAAAATGGATAATTGAATCATGTGACGCGCAATTGATGATTTTAGTTTTTAAAACAAATTAGGAAAATCGGTACTACATTGAACCCTTACAAGTTTGATTAAACAATGTTATCAAGCTTCTAAAAAATTTAGGAAAACAATTTTTCTCACTTTAGGCACAATTTTTTAACTTTCAATGTTGATAAAAAAATCAAATTTACCAGTTCAAAAAAATTAAGATTTGCATTCTACATATTGAGTTGCTGAATCGATAGAAGAAAATGATGACAAAAGTATATTAATTAGTTTCAGAAAATTAAAGAAGGAAGCTTTTTCGCGTGGTGGATAAGTTCACTCAACTTTAGAGGTTCATAATAATCAAATTTTAAATTATAATCAAAAACTTTACATTAATTTGTTTGCTATGGAGTTGCTGAATTTTTGCAAGGAAATTTATATTTCCCTTTACTTCTGCTAGTCTGGTATCCCTCAGTTTGTCTACTTTCCTTCCCCTCATTTCCAGTTACTTCTCCTACATTCCCTAAGTCAGCTTTCCTCGCTCTCTCTACTTACACGCCCATCATTTCCTCAATCCCCTCATTTCCTAATACTTTGAAAAGAACTTCTAATTTAATTCTATTTTATTTTTTTGCTTATCTTCCTTTCTCTCTTCTCCCTCTATACTACATTTTCTTTTACTTGTGCTAGTCTGGCTTTCCACACTTTCTCTACTTACCTTTCCCTCATTTCTTGTTACGTCTCCTACCTTTCCTCGTTTAGCTTTCCTCTATTTGTTTAAGTACCCTCCCCTCATTTTCTGTTACTTCTGCTACTTTCCCTAGCTCAGCTTCCCTCGCTTTCTATACTTATATGCCCCTCATTTCCTCATTCCCCTCATTTCCTAATACTTTGAAAAGAACTTCTAATTTAATTATATTTTATTTTTTTGCTTATCTTCCTTTCCCTCTTCTCCCTCCTTCCTACATTTCCCTTTACTTCTGCTAGTCTGACATTACTCACTTTCTCTACTTACCTTTCCCTCATTTCTTGATACGTCTCCTACCTTTTCTAGTTTAGCTTTCCTCTCTTTCTCTAATAAACCTCCTGATCTATTTCCCCCTCTTCTTACTCTTCCTCACATTTCCCTTTACTTTCCCTATTTTGTCTTACCTCACTTTCTCTACTCGCCCTCTCCTTATTTCCTGCTACTTTCACTACATTTCCTAGCTTAGCTTTCCTCACTTTCTCTACTTACTCTCCCCTCATTTTCTGTTTCTTCTCCTACTTTTCCTAGTTTAGCTTGCCTCACTTTCTCTACTAAGCCTCACCTCATTTCCTTACTTCTCCTATTTTTCTTTAACTTTTCTTAATGCGAGAAATGCATGCTAGACTCACTAATCAGTATCATAACCTTGTCTCTTAAATTGAAATTTAGAAAGCCAAATACCTCTGTTTGGGCTTCTTTCCAAAAAAGTCTCTGAGGCATCATTAAATTATCAATTATACAGCACTTAGAGCATAGAACATTTTTTCTGTAGAAGACTCTTCCATGGAATATTTTTGCCTGTGGGAAAAACTCGAGGATTTCATTCACGGATTTAGTTTCTATTCCAGTTCTCAAGAGTGTGTTTTTTTTCTTGCCACCTCGCGAGAGTATCTTTTTCATCACTCGAGGATTCTTCAAGTTTTGCCTTTCCAGGTGGATAATGCATGCGATATCAGTATTCTTCCGCAGTCAATAACGGCGCATGGAAAGCGTACCGACTAAATTTCCATAGAGATTTCTGCAGACTGTGTATGGAAATAGGGATCTGAAAAACAACGGAAATCAAGCGTTGCTCTCCCTGCGGTTTGATCGAATTTCAGAATTTTCCTGAAATGTTCTCTTTGAAAATGAATAATTTATAGAATTTTTTTATTCAAACGAAAAAATTCAAACTATACTGAGAGTGTTGACCTGAACTACTTACCAAAAATTTTTTGGGGCACACCCCTTTCGAAAAAATCACGCCCCTTGTTATTTAGGCCACACCTCCTTTAATATAGAACAACAAATTTTTTTGAAACCAGTCCTATTTTTTCAACTTCTTTTTTTAACTTCTGTTAATCCTAAATTTTCCTTGTTAAAATATTTCACGCTTTTTCGTGTCTGCGGCTCGTTTCTTTTTCTCTAAACTATACTTACTTTAATTCTGGAGCTCGTACCCTCTTATTTAGGGCTTCAACATTTTATCTGATGCACACCCATTTCATTATAACCATGCCTCTTTTTATTTACCGAAGCACAAACTTAGAATATAGTACTAAAAGCGTTGAACTATACTATCAGAAATCTTTTATCTAAAACCCTTCTTCTCTGTGCTACATAAATTTTTTCATAAGACACACCCCTTTTAGATAAACCACGCCTTTCAGATATAGCTTCCACCCCTCTTAGATAAACCACGCCTTCTAGATATAGAATCCACCCCTTTTATATAAGTCACTACCACTTTTAACAACAATACGACCCTTTTATTATAACTTCGCCCCTTGCGTAGATATCACGTAACCTCGAATCTGGAATCTTCAAAAGAATTTTTTTTTCTGGTGCTCATAGCATTCAATCTTTAGAAGAGATTTCTTTGGGTTTGGTAGTTCCTACCGAATCTCCGCATTCTATACGAATCATAACCAACTTTAACGCGGAAACGTCTCTAATTATTTGGGCCAAGCCCTTATGAATATAGATCATCCCAGATTTTTGGAGCTTTGTAGAGAAATTTAATTTAAAGTAAAAAATAGAACATTGAGATTGTTGATCTGTAGTGCTTAAGAAACCACATTCCCTCTCCCTTATAATTCTATTGACACTATGAAGAAATCTCTTAATTGCGCATCTTTTTCTTCTTATCAATCTTCTTTTTTATCTGAGATTCGTCTCTTTCAAATAAGCGACGCATTCCTGACTTCAAATATTTAGAGTCACGAAAACTTATCATAATAACGCTCCATTAATATTTGGACCACGCTCCTTGTTATCTTGACCTCGCCCCTTATTATCTGGACCACACCTTTTATTACCTAGACCACGCCTTTTATTTACTTCTGTCATTACAATAAAAACGAAATACCCACCTTGAAATCCTTCCTCTCACTTTTTCCCACATTTCGCTTCACTTCCCCTAGCTAAGCATCAGTTACTTTTTCCATTTACCCTCCCCTAATTCCTTATTATTTCGACTTCCTGTAACCCCACTTCCCCTCAAATCCGGAATTCCCCCCTTTATTTTTTCTAAATTTTTCTATTTTATTTCCCCCTGCTGACTTTTATTAATTTCCCCTCACTGACCATTCTTTCTCTCTCTCTTTAACTTGTGGTTTGTTAGTTGTGAGATATAATTTCATCCTTATAAGTTTGAATACTTGACATTCAGTGAAAGGGAAAAATATTTATGAACCTGGATATGACAGCGAATTTTTTGGACAAGAGTGATCAGACTGCCTCAGTTATAAATATTTATCATTTGGTTAATAATTGCTTCAAAACTAAGAGAAGAGCATCACCGATTGTGTTTTAGTGATAGGATATACTTTCTTGCAGGACAGCGCCAGCTTAAACGGATCGATGTTTCCACCCTCGTAGATTCCCCAATGCTTTGTGTATCCTCCTGTATTTCCTGTACATGTAGCACAATCAGTGGCAGGTGTTTACACGGCCTGATTAACGTTGTTCCTCTACTGCTTCAGGCTTCAGGATAAGTTACGTCTGACTACATACTGGTTGTTTCTCCTGTTGGTGAACTTAACCGAACCCAGTCTGGATTTTAGTTTTTAGTACCCGAAATAGTTCCCTATACAATCTTCTCTTGGCCCTTTGCTCTTCTCTGTTCATCCGTGACCTGCGCAAATGATAGGTGATTTGTCCATCAAGTTAGCCTACAGCTTGATTACCCATACCAGTCGCTAATCATTATTTTGTCAAGGAGCAAACCAAACCTGACAGAATCTCTCCTAACGAGTTAGTACTACAATAGGGTGGTTCAAACAAAGGCAGGGTTCGAATTTCGTTGGAGGGAATGGCTCATTTTGAGAGGGTACCAAAGAAAGTGAATAGCAGGGATCACAATATTTACTCTGTTTCTCTGTGTTATCCTTTTATTAAAACATTATTCGATTTAAAATTAAAATACGCTTCTGCGTGCAGTAAGAGTTTCAATTTTGTCAACTTAAAAATATATTTATTATTGTATAATTTTTATAGGTTTCAAGGAGTAATAAAAAGGATATTAGAGAAAGTGTTGGTAAAATAAAGGGGGGTTGAAATAATGAAAGCGAAGAGAAATAAGGAGAGGCGGAGGAGAGAAAGTAGGGAAAATAAGAGATATTGAAAAGGGGGGAAGTATGGAAAGTAAGTTAAATCTAGGAGAGAAGAAGTAGATAAAGTAAGGGGAAAGAAAGTAGGGGTGATGAGAAGAGTCAAATAAGACAGAAGTAGAGGGAGCGAGGGGAGGGAAAATAGTTTAATAAGGGAAAATAATAGGAGACGAAGTAGAGGAAACGATGTTTGGCGAAGTAGGAAAATTGATGATGGGAAACTAGGGGAAGTAAGGGAATGGCAAATGAGGAGAATTGAGAGGAATTTAAGTAGTATGAAATATGAGGGTTATAAAAAGTAAAGACAAATAGGGAGAGGGAGTAGAGCAAGTTAAAAAAAATTAGATATAGGAAAGTAAAGAATGTGACTGCTAATCATTGGATAGTAAGTATGGTAATTAAGGAGGAATAAAGGAGGGGATTTAGCGAAAGTATAGTAAAATTAGTGAACAGAAGTAGGGAAGGTGAAATAAAATTAGGAGAGGATAAATAAGGAGTCAAAAGCAGAAAAAGTGATTAGAAATGAGGAGAGGAAAAGTTGGGGAAGTGATAGTAAGGAAAGTGATAGTTGGGTAAAATTGGAGAGTGAAAAAAAATAGCAGGAAGAAGTAAGGAAAGTGAGTGGAAGGCTAGTAGAGAGGTGTGGGTGAGTAGGGAAAGGGAAATGACCGCTGGGGAAGAAAAGAAAGGTAAGCGGATTATTATTTGGGAAAATAAGGTAGGGGCAAGTAAAGAAAGAAGTGTATAAACCATTTTTCCGGGAAAGAACCAAACTTTTTCACTTTTTTTTTGAGAAACGTGGACTTATAGTTAAATTACAAAAGTGAATTAAATTTGTTTTAATCAAAAATGAGGACGAGTGATTCAATTTAGTATTATTTGTTTAAATGATTTCTCATTCTTAAATTGTAATTTTTCATTGGAATAATGCAATAATGTGTAGTTTTGGCTACTTTTTCCAAAAAAAAATTAATTACATCCTCTCATGTTCATATTTTCGATTACTGACCTATAATGTTTATAAACAAATTTTTTAGCAAAATATAAAAAATTTGCAACTATTCTGAGTAAGTAAAAACTTTTTCTCTTTTGACGAAAAATAAAAAGTGTTTGAACAAATTAAAATTGTTTGAAAAATTGTTAGTACCTGATGAAAAGTTCCAAAAAAGAAGCTAATGAAATCTGTTTTTAAAATTTTACAAAGAAAAAGCACTTTTAGACATTAGTCTTATTTTTTCTTACAGTTTTTGTAGCTAAAAATGAACTTTTTTGTAAGATTTGAATCTGACATGTCTTTAAATGAAATAAAAAATTAATAGTTAATCGAAATATTTATCTTTTACTAAAACTTATTTTTTCATTTAAATATAGAATTTACACCCAGGCGTAGCACAAGATTAATGATCTTCTGAAGAACCAAACCAAGAAAATGAATGTTCTTTTTGATTCAAAAAATATTCTTTGAATGAAATAATTTTTTTCTGATTTATTCGTTGATAAATAAATTAAAATTTTGACTCTTAAAATCAAAGAAATGAAAAAAGAATCTTGTCCAATAGTTTAGATAATTAAATATTATTATATCTCAACTCTCAATTGTAGATATTAAAATATTCCTCAGGACAAACATAAAATAAAAATTTTCTTTTGCTTCATACAATTTTAGAAATTCACTTAATCCGCAGATCGTCTTTTTCGTACAACCGCAGAGCACACAAATATGACAGTAGTCGCATCACGAAGTAATATTGCCGGCAACGTAAAAACGGGATTGTTCTTTCTTCCTTTCATCTTGTTTCCCGTACTTCACGTTCTCACGTTATTAGTTTTTCCTTTCTCCATTATATTTTCTCAGTTCTCGGTTTTAGTTGAAATCAGAAGCGTAGCCCGAAATTCATTTCTGAAGTCTCCAACACATTCTCGCAAATGTAATAAAAAGACTCTTACTGTGATCAACTATGACCTTTCTCTTTTATGAAGGTCCAAAATGAGATTTTTCATTCCCTTTTTTCAATTAGTTACTATTTTATGAATCTCAGGCTTCACACTCTTTTCACTATGTCTCTCCTCACCCCCTTAAGAATGTTCGACTCTTTCACAACTTTTTCTTTTTTTTCAATTAAATGCCAACTGAATTATTATAGCCTCTTAAATAAATTCAACTTTTTTTAGTAGGAAAAGTTATCGGATAAAAAGTAGGGTATATAAGAGGAGGGATAGTAGAGGGTATGAGGGCTGGTGAAGTAGAAGTGAATAGTGGGAAAGTTGGGAGGTAAAGTGAAAAAAGTGAGAAGAAATAAGGGGAGGAGAAGTAGGAGAAGTGAGGGGTAATGAGGGGAAGGGAAATCGAGAAAGTTAACAAAAAAGAGAGGATGTGAGATATGGCAAAGAAAGGAAATGAGGAAAGGGAAATTATGAGAAGTGATGAAGAATTAAGGGAAGGAAAGTTGGAAAAGTGTGAAGAAATGAAAGGTAAGGAAAGTAGGACAAGTCAAATTAGGGAAAATTGAGTGGTAAAAACTGGGAGTGAAGGGGAACGTGGGTTGTAGAAGCAGGGTAAATTGTGGGAGAGAAAAATGTGATCAGGGTTTTTAAAAGCCAAATTTTTTGGTAGGGGAATATACCGGACAATAGGTGGGGGAAATGATGAGAGGGAAAGTTCAAAAACCGAGGGTTGGCGAATTAGGAAAAGTGAAGGGTGGACAATTTTGGGGTGGGGTATGTGAGAGATAATGTGGGGATGTAGGGGAAGTGGGGGTATTAAGGGGGGTACACTTATTGAAAATGAGAGAAAATAAGAAGAGCAAAAGTGGGGGAATTATGTAAAGTGAGGGGAGGTCTATTTAGAATGAACCTTTTTTCGTTAAAAATTATACTATTTGGTTGGAAGATAATTCATTTTGATGAAAATTAAAACTATTTTTTTAAAAGTTCCTATTTTTTCTCAAAAAGTCAACTGATTTTAATGGAAAATTTCTACTGTTTAAATTAAAAAAATTTTATGTACGAAAGTCATCTCTCCTGGTTGAAATTTAATTTTTTCATTGGAAATTCAACTCTCTTCTACAAAATTCGTATCTACGGTTTGAAAATCCAACAATTTGCGTAAAAATAAAACTGTTTTCAATTAAATTAAAAATTCCTATTTTTAGCTTGAAAATTCAACTTTTTTGTTGCACATTTAACTTTATTGAAAAGCAAGTTCATCTTTTAAAACAAGATTAATCATTTTTTGTCAAAAATTCAAAGCGAACTTTTAGATTATAAGTTAATTTTTTTTAAAAAAGCCCTCTTCCTTAATTTAAAATTGATCTTTATCGGCTAAAAATGATTATTCTTAAAATTCAATTTTTTTTCAAAAATTTTTCATTCTTTAGTTGCATTAAAATTTTTTTCGATTGAACTTGATATACATGTTGGTTAAAATAGCAACTATTAAAATTTTTGTTTAAAATTTAGCTTTTTTAGAAGGAAATTAATGGTTTTTTTATAGAAAGTTCATTCTTTTGCATTCAAAATTAACCTTTTTGATAAAAATGTTATATTCTTTGTAGAAAATTAATTTTTCCGTGGAAAATTGAACTTGCTTTTGTAAAAATAGTCTTCTTTTATTAAAAAATTCATCTATTTTCTTGAAAATTCTACTGTCTTTGGCAAGTTTTACCGTTTCTTTAATTTAACTATTTTCTTAAAAATTCGTTGAATTAGGTTGAATTAGATTTATTATATTGTCGAAAATTTACTTATTTTATAATATTAAAAAATCAAATCTTTTGTTTAAATCTTTTTTTATGCAAAATTTAACTTTTTTTGTCAAACTTACGTCTCTTATTTGAAAATGAATTTTTTTAAATTCACTTCTCTTCTGAAAAATTCCTCTTTCTTACTTCAAAATTCAAGTATTTAGTTAATAATCTAATTATTTTGTTAAAAATTCGTCTTAGTTAGTTGAGTTTACTTATTTTTAATTTAAAATTAGAATATTTCTTAGTTAAAATATGAATATGAATATGAATATGTTTCGTTAAAAACTTTTACTTTTCGTTGAAAGTTAAACTGCTCTATAAAAAATTAATTTTTTTGGGAAAAGATTGAATTCAACTCTTTGGTTCAAAGTTTAGGTATTTTCTTGAAATATCGATTATAATAGTTTTTGTTAAGAACTCCTTTTTTTTATTATAAATTTATTTGTTTATATAAAAGACATCTATTTTTGCTTAAAAAAAGTTTTTTATTCAAAAATCAGCTTTTTTAAATTCATCTTTTCTGATTGAAAATTTTACTGTGTTCTAAATATATTTGTCTTTGTGTATTCAAAATTCAGTTTTTTTAAATTGAAATGTTTTTGGTTGACATGGTGGAGGAGCTTGAACTTTCGGATTTTTATTTTTTTTTTTGACATACTTTCTATGAAACAAAGAATAAAAAAAAATTGTATGTAGATTTTTTGTCAATGAGAAAATATTGCAAAATTAAAAAGTCAACAATAATTTCTTTTTGAATTTATAATTTTTTTTAAATGTGCAAAAAGTACAAAAGAAATTTTTTTTGTTATTTTAGTTTTTGCTAACTAAAACTCTACTCACAATAAAATGTGATAGAATTTCTCACCCTATTTAAAATTATTAAAAAAATTAAACTTTGCGCCCAATGAACAAGGGTGAAATATTAATTAGTTTTTAATTTTTTCAAACATTAAATTAATTAACTAAATTTAAATTGATTTATTTAAATAAATTATTTTCTAAAAATGATTTTTTTCTCTAAATTATTTTTCTTTTTCCGATAATACTTAATATGACAAGTTAGCAAAACATTTGCTGGAAGAAAAGGATAAACCAGAATCTCGAAGAAATTGTGCCAGAAAATCAATACGGAAACAAAGAGTTTCTATTCAAGCTATGGTCGGTCACTGAGCAGTCGGTAAGGTAGAGATTAATTCTAGGCTCGTTTTAGCGTCGCGACGCCTGTAAAGTGGTGCCACCTAGTGGCAAAAAATCAATATCTTCCGAGGGTTCTATGACAAACTACCCCTATTTTTCCCTAGATGGCGACACCGCAGTTTTCTTAGGGGTTGAAGCTTCAAGTTTGAACTCGTGCTGGTATCTTTATCTTCTATTTACCCTTCAAAGTTGTTGAGCATCCAAGTTAATATTGGGATATCGCATCAGAAGTGTAAAAGACAAAGAGAGAATTAAACTGTATTTATTATTTAGAGAATTGTAAAGAGATTCCTTTAAAGCGAATATTTAAGAATTTATATCAGATTTACATTTAATGTAATAAAGAGGCCTTAGGATCACGTTAAAATTTAGTCTTTGTGAAATTTTTGTTCAATGATGAAATTATTTTTTTGGAATTTAAAAAAAAAAACGACATTAATGCAAATATTTTTTTAATTTATCATTAATTAAGCAATTTTTTCACTTTTTCTTGAAAACGTATGCTAATACTTTTTTCAGATTGAGTAAAATAAAAAATGAGCTACCTTAAAAGGAGTAATTTCAAAAGCTACCGAAATTTTGAAGATTTTAAGGAATTTAAAAAAAAGATTTATCTGATTTCAAGGAATTTCAAATGTTTCAATATTTTAAAAAAAATCTTCAATAATTTACGGAATTTTAAAGTATCTTAAGGGATTTTTATGAATACCCGAAAACAAGAAATATTTTTAAAAGTTACAATAGATTTTAAATGTTTTGAAGAATTCAAAAGATTTCAATAGAATAAAAAACATTGAAGACTTTTTAAAGACTTGATAAAAGTTGATGATTCAAATTTCATTCAGATATCAGAAATATGACTTTTCTACCATATATAGTGAATTTTCTTTCGAAATAAATTTTTTTACCGAAAATATGTCGAACCTCAAAGATATTGATAAGTTTTCAAGCAAGAAAGAAGAATCTTAAACCTGATAGTTGAATTTTTAACTAAAAAAAGATATTCTTAGCAAAAAATAAAATGGTTAAAATTTCCATCTTGAAAAATCATTTAAAAAAAAAGAATTTTCAACCATATAAGTTAAATAAAAAAGACGAATTTTTATCTAAATATTTAAATCAATTTTCAAATAGAAGGATACATCAGTTGTAGCGATTTTCAAAAAAGTATTTATACTGTAAACCAACTAATTAATTTTTCATCAAAAAATGGAAATTTTCAACATAATAGTTACATTCTTAACGAAAGATTTAAATTTTGAACCAAGCATAATTAAGGATAAAATTTCCACCGAAAAGGGTAATTTAACAAAACTCATTAAATTTCAGTCAAATTGACGAATATTCATACAGAAAAAAGTAAATTTTTAATTAAAAGTATATTTGAATCAAAAATAGAATAGAAGAAGATAAACCTTTAACAACATAAAAATTAATTTTCAACCAAGCAGTTTAACCTTTAATGAATTAGTTCAATTTTTGACAATTAACATGGCGTTTGACGAAATATTTATATTTTAAAAAAATAATTTAATTTTTACCCCAAAAAACTTTTTTTTAAGGATAAGTTTTTCAAGGATTTCAGAGGACTGCAACAGAATTCAAGGATATTTTAAAACTATAAAAATTGTGGGATTTTCACGTTTTTTTAGGAAAATTCCATATTTTTGGTTGGAAATACATTTACCAAAAGAAATGAAGAATTTTTCCAAAAAATCGGATAATTTCCCCAAAAAATTAAGGAGTCCTTGGCAAATGTTAAAAGATTAAATGATTTTTCTAGAATCTTGTATAAAATAAAGAAATTTTTATGCGAATTATGAAAAAGGGTTTTAATATTTAGGGAATCTATTACATGCATAAGCTACACAATTTACAGAATTTTTTTAATTTTTGTGAATTTTCTCAAAAATTATAAAACTTTAAATACTTTTATGAAAAGAAAGTAAGTTAGGGTTTCTTTAAATAAATCATTTTGAATTTGTATATCATTACCGTCTATAATAAAATAAAAAAGTTTAGGAATCAAAAATAATAATGATTAACAATAATATTATTTGTCAGGTTTTTCCAATTTTCTTTCTTTCTGAAAATTTTATGAATTTTTCCCAAATCCAATTGCTGTCAATTCATGTTAAGAAAATTTCTTCAAGTTTTCAGGAATATCGCACATCATTATTTGTGAATTTTTGTCTACATTATTTGTGAACGATTACTCAAACTGTAAAAAATAGGCTAAGACATTTTTACAAAATATTCCCCAAAATATTTCGAGGAAATTTCCTCAATAATTTTTGAAAATAATTACCAAACTTTGGTGTAATTTGCGTTACCATAATTTTGATTAACATTCCCGAAAAAATTTGTTAGAGAACAGAATACAGTGCATTTTAATGGACCGAAAATATTTAAAGCGATTTTTAAGCTTTAAGAGTATTCGAAAATATTTCAAGTCATTTTTAGACCTTTGACGAGATTTATTATATTACCATTTTTAGAATTTTTTTAGTATTGTTATTATTTCCAAGAATTTCTATGGATTTAAGGGATTTCACCATATTGCAGCAAAAATTATAAAAGTTAAAATATTTTAAAGAATTAAAAAAGATTGATGAGCTTTTAAGACATTTTTGGATGACCTGAACGAATTCATTGTTCTTTTAAAGATTCGCAAGAATTGCACGCAATTTTATCAAGAATTTTTTGAAGATTCATGCTGCGATTGGTACTATTTAAACATTTCTTAAATGATTGCGGGTGTTGACTAAACCTATTCACTTCTGTTAAAAAATAAAAGTACATTTGTTTCAATTAAGGAACTAAACTTTCAGATTTGTGCGTACTAAAAAGGATTAAAATTAATTAAAATTGAGCTCAAACAAAATTTTTTTGAGTGTTCACTCACACGCAATCAGGGAATTTCTCTGGTCACAAGGAAGTTGGTATCTTTTTTAGCCTCTCTTTGTAGTAGGTGACGATAATTATTTCATACCCGCAGGAAGTAAAGCTCTTTATACCAGGGCTTTATTTCGCGGTCGTCAGAACGCACACGGTGCATCTAGGAGGACCTGGATTAATTAATAACTATAGCTTCCGTGCGAAGCCGCCAGTACATTAAGGCTTAATCTGCACCATCGTCTCTGGACTAGCGAGAGCCAGTCGAGCGGGCATTAAATCAGAGCTTATTTGTCAGAACCGAGTCTACCTTTTTATCCTCGCTTCCATCCGGACTTTATTTCGGATTAGCGGCACTCCACTTCACTGCCTGTCTGACTCGTGACTTGCTTTATCTACTGGCGTCATCGCCTTTCTTTCTTTCTTTCGATCTATTCACTTTCCTCTTTTCTTTTCTTCTTTACCTTTCAAGAGTTAGAAATTCCTGAAATCCTATCCTATATTGTCATCCCCTACACTATCTTTTCGTAGTTCCCATTAATTAACTACTCAACACCGCCCTACCACCCTTAACTGCCCTTCCTTCCCATGTATTCTAACCTTTATCTCTAGTCACTTGCCTTCCTCTTACCTGATTTAGATACATCTCTTCACCCCTCATATGTTCTGTCCCCTACTCCCTTCTTTACACTCTCTATCTTATTACTTCCCCTACTTCCTAATTCCTTCCTCTAGTTTAAATTAGAATTTAGTATTTCCTCTTGTCCCTCTATATCCTTGTTTCATATATTTTATTTCGCCCTTTTTATCCTTTCCAACTCTCTTTTACTTCCCTCCAACTGTTTTTCACCTTCCTCTGTCTATATAGCAATTCTCCTTTCTTTACACGTCTTTCTCACTTCTCCTACTTTTTATCTTTCTGCTACCCAGTCCTTAATATACCTATCATTTTGTACTGCTTCCGAACTTTCCTTCTATTCAATCATAATCCCTGCCTACTTTCAAAAAGTGACTAGAAAGAGAAGGGTCTTTCAGGTCACTTCTCCTACTTCCTTTTCTTATATTTAGCACTCCACTCCTAATTCGTTCCCATATTCCCTATTATCCTACTTCTATTTTCTTATTTCTTATACGCTATCTCACCCTACTCTTTCCGCCACCTACTTATTCTCCTCCTGTTTATTCTCCGCCACGTCCTCTTCCGTAACATTTTACATTCACTTCACATTTTTCTGTCTTCTACTCCCCTCTCCCTTTTTTCTTGTTAGTTTTTTTCCTTCTTATACTTTCTTTCCCACACAACCCCTCTTAAATCCTTCTACCTCCTTCACTCCAATTTCTCCAACCTTAAGATACTTACGATCTTTAACTTCCCCTCCAGCGAGATTCCACTTTTTCATGTCATAACCTCCTATTCCCTTCTTGGCTTCTCCTCTACGTCCAGTCACTTCCCCTATCTCCTTCATTCACTTTTCGCCCGAAACATACACTTCCTATTACTGCTCAGATCCTACTTCTTCTCTGCTTGCACTGCAAAATTTACTTCCCCCTACTTCATAACTCTTTTCTATCTAACACTTCTCTTCCCCTGCTCTATTTGCATCCTCACTTCTCCTACTTTATATCTCCCTAATTCTTCATCCTCCACCCCAATTCCCTTCTCCCATGTTCCCTCCCGAACTTCTCACTTCCCCTTGCTACGGACGAGTCCCCTTGCCTAATACCCCTCTCCCAGCTTTAGATATACCTTTTTCAATCCCTCAATTCCCTTCTCCTGCACCCACTGCTTTCTTCGCCTACTTCATATTTCATTTCACTGATTCCCCTCCCTCTTAAATCATTTCTAATTTGTATTTCTTTTTTCGCCCCTTCCCTAATTTCCCTCTTTTCTAACTTTTCACTACACATCTCTACTTTAAGAACTTTAACGAATTTATCGCCCCTCTCCTACTTTCCACTTCTTTCTAGTTTATATAAAATCTAAATTTCACTAATTTAAAACTATAATGGCCAGAACTAGTATTGTTTATATTTTTAGTTATATCCAAATTCAGGAATGTTTGGCAATGGAATTGCTGAACTTATTGGAAAAATTTAACTTTCAAAATGTTTTCAATCTTGAATCATGAAAAGATAATAGCTAAAATTGCTAGTTAGATTTGCTTCTGAGAAGGTTTTAAAACAATAATTGTTTAATACGAGAATTGCTAAACTAGCTGCTTAGATTGAGATTTCTTAATTGCTGTAAAGACAATCTTTACAATCTTTACAGTCTTTACAATCTTTACAATCTTTACAATCCTTAAAATCTATAGAACCTTTACAATCTTTACAATCTTTACAATCTTTACAATCTTTACAATCTTTACAATCTTTACAATCTTTACAATCTTTACAATCTTTA